>MCJB01039044.1:19043-42984 GCA_002018475.1 Nicotiana obtusifolia | reverse complement strand
ATCGACCTCTGAACAGCTCGAATCTAGCCAAAACAACTCAATAACATGAAAGAATACCATAGGAATCAAATCCAAATGATAAAGGTCGAATCTTTACTAAAATACTCAAAGTCAACCAAAAACGTAACCCCCGGCCCACATCCCGAAACACGATAAAACTCACAAATTATGACAACCAATTCGAATACGAGTCCGGCATATATGTATATATATATATACATGCATATATATATATATATGTACATATATATATATATGTATGTATATATAAACATATATATATATATGTATATACATATGTATATATGTATGTATATATATATATATATATGTATTATGTATAGGTTTCCAAATCCAACCTCAATTTCATGTTAAAAACGCCAAAATTCATTCTCTTAAGCTCAAGTCAAAAACCCTCAACTTCTTCTCTTCAAATCCTTAATTTAGGTTTACTAATCTATGGAAAAGTAAAATATATAATCAAAACAAAGATAAAATTACTTACCCTCATGATTTGGGTGTTTATCTTCTCCAAAATCGCCTTACTTGTGTTTCAAGAACTCAAAAGGTGAGGAAAATGAACCCAAAATCCCAAATTTGATGTTTTAAAGCCCTACCAGTCGTCCTTCTTCGTGATCACGGTCACTTACCTCGCAATCGCAATTCCAAAGATGTCCAGCATAATTTTTTCCTTCACGATCGCAGCCAACAAACTCCATGATCGCGATGAAAAATCCTATGAAATTTAGCAAAAAGAAAACGTTAGTGTCACAATTAAACTATGCAGTAGACATAAGAAACTTTGCCATAAAAGTTGCTCAAACTCCATTAACAAGTACTACCATTTAGCCATCTATATTTGATGATAACTTCTATTTGATTCAATTTTCTTATCAATTTCAACATGTCACGATCCAAAATCCAACCCATTGTGATGGCACGTGACCCAACCCGCTAGCTAGGCCAAATAACAATAAAACACAATATAGTGATATTGATAAGAGTCAAAATGGAAATAGCTGAATTTTTATACAACTTCCTAAGGATTAATAGTACAAGTCATGATCCATTAAGACTTAGATTTTTACAAAACTTAAGAATCCGAATCTAAAGCTACCGAGGACAAGTGATAGTCATAACTGGAACGCAAGTACATCTTCAATGCCAGCTCCTACCGTACATAGCAACATCAACTCCAAGATCTACATGCAAGGTGCAGAAGCGTAGTATGAGTAGAACCAACCCCATATACTCAATAAGTATCCTATCAAACCCCAGCAAGGTAAAAGAAGCAAGAGCTATAGATGATACTCACTAACACCTGTGCAGTTCATAATTACAACAAGTATAGAGATATATGATCAAATCAGGAAATCTCAAGTAAAACCACTTTGATACTCACAATTTTTTGTTTTAAAGTATTATGCTCAGTCAACAATCCAACATATAAGAAAGATATGCAAGTAAATTAGGTAAATAGTTAAGGAAATTGCAAGTAAAGATGAAATGCCATAACCAAATATCAATTCGTTGTAGCACAACCCGATCCAAAATAGTAACCAGCTCTCCCAGAGCTCACATCAATCAAAAAACCCGTCAGTTTCTCACAATCCGCGTGCACACCATCAAGAGAGAAACATGAGATGGTGACCCTAGAGGCAAGGATCCGTATCCACACGCTGTACGGACAACTCACATGCTATAAGATTAATATCTGGATCTGCACGGACAAGTCACGTGTAGCATGGCCAACTCACGTGCTAATAATATCAATATCTACATCCACACGGACAACTCACGTGTTGTACGGACAACTCACGTGCTAATAATACGAATCCGCCTGGCGTGATCACAGGCACAACATTATAATCCACCCGGCATGGTCACAGGCCTACAACATAATCTGCCCGGCGTGGTCACAGGCACCCAGTCCAAATCATATCACACAGAAGCAAATATACAAGAACACATGTAAATGATGGATAAATATCATATTTCATGCTCCTAGACTGGTATAATAACATTCTAAAGTGTAAGCATGTGCAATGTGTGCTATCATAGCTCAAGTCGACAATTTATCATAGAAATAGTAATTACCAAGTTTATGTAGGGAATTATCCTCTTCGTAACCTCAAGTATGGCTCAAATAATTTACAATAATGGCACAAATATGAGAAAAATTAAGCTTAACAGTCAACTCTAGGCATATCTAGCCTAAGCACTACCCCGAGCATGAAGAAATACCTCGGTGCTTGCACATGGCTCAAACCCCATGCATATGCGCACCCATAGCACGTAGCTATCACAAATAATTCAGGAAACTAGTGGCTCAACTATGTTTAGATAAGATACTAACCTCAAACAAGCCAAATCCAATACCGAGCAAGCCAAACAACACTCTAGAAATTCCATCCTGCGCGTACCGACCTCTGAACAGCTTGAAACTAGCCAAAATCAACCTAAGAACATCAAATAATGCCAAAGGAACAAACCCAATCGATAAAGATTGAATATTTAAATCAAAACACAAAGTCAACCTAAAAGTCAAACCCGGCCCGCACCTCGGAACCCGACAAAACTCTTAAAATCTGACAAATCATTCAATTACGAGTCCAACCATATTGCCAAAATAAAAATAAAAAAATAAAAAAAAATAACGAGTCCAACCATACTAATTTCATCTAATTCCAACTCTGAATCAATGTTCAAAACTTAATTATTCACTTTAGAAAAGTTTTGGATAAAGCCCCCAATTCTCCAATCAAAATATGGATTAATTCAAAAATGAACTTCTATTATAATATTAAAATACAAATATTGTAGTTAGATACTAACTCCCATGAAAAGACGAGAAGAACGCCGCAAAAATCACCTCAATCGGAGCTTTAGAACTCAAGATATGCTCAAAATACTAAAAGAATGCAATCTGATTATTTTATACACAGGGATTTTCGCTTTTGTGATCCGCACCTGCGCATTTCCAACTGTCATTTCTGCTTTTGCGGACCACTTTTCACACTTGCGGTGTCGGAGATGCGGACACAACTTCGCATCCGTGAAGCACAAGCACCAGCTCTCTTCTCCGACACTAAAATGAGCATAATTCCCTCATAAGAAGTTTAAATTGGATGATTCTTTTTGCTATGGCTCTATAATTACGATACGGATCTAATGCTTCAACTAAAACAAAACTTGAGGCTTATTTTCTTAATGTGGTACCATTTATGCTTGAAGAAATGACGTCGAAACATTAAAACGAGCGCAACGCAACCCAAACCTATCTGAAACTCATTCGAGCCCTTGAGACCCTGTCCAAACATACCAACAAGTCCCATATCATAATATGGACTTACACGAGGCCTCAAATCACGTATAAAAATATCAAAACCACGAATCACACCTCAAATCAAACTTAATGAACTTTTGAACTTTCAACTTCCAAAATTTGTGTCGAACCATGTCAAATCAACTTGGCACACAAGTCCCAAATGACATAACATAGCTATTCCAATTTTTGAAACTATAATCTGAACCCGATATCATCAAAGTCAACTCCCGTTCAAACTTATAAACATTTCAAACCTTCAAATTTTCAATTTATGCCAAATAGTGCCGAAACCTTCTAGAAATATCCAAATGCAAATTCGGGCATATGAAGAAGTCCAAAATCATCGTCCGAACCTGACGGAACCGTCAAAACTCCGATCTGAGGTCAAATACTCAAAAGTCAAACTTGGTCAACTCTTCCAACTTAAAGCTTCAAAAATAAAATTCATTCTTTCAAACTAATTCCGAATCACCCGAAAATTGAAACCGACGATCCATACAAGTCATAATACATCGTACGGAGCTACTCATGCCCTCAAACCACCGAGTGAAGTGCAAATGCTCAAAAAGACCGATTGGGTCGTTCCACAACAAGGTTACTAAAAATACATATGCTGAAATTTTGAGCCCTGATCCTTGCATGTAATTCTCTACCTTATTTATGTATCGGTCTTCATGTATCGATTGTTAGCCCATGAAAGCAGGTAGTTGAAAAACACTGATTCCAACACAAAATTATTCGAGAAAGTATATATATGAGTAGTAAATTTTATCAATATTAGACACATCTAAAGAAAGTTTATTATAAATTAAAGGCAAAAATTAAGAAAATATAAGAGTGAAAAAAACTAAATTACAACTTTGGTTGTATACTACAGTATCAAAGGCTAACAAAATTACTTAAACTATACGTCACAACTGATATAACTATTTTTTAAACGACCGTATTTACCCGTAAAATGGTACAGTTGAATTTGTAATTTGGTTTATAGACACGTGAATTAACTTGATCCAAAAACTAATTAAAAAAAATACAAGCATGGCTATAAATTTATCTTCTCTGATAGCAGAAACTAGATCAATATTAACAACAAAGTAAAAGAGCAAATTTTTAGAAGGAGTGCTAATTTTAGTTTTTGTGTACAAAATATTTCCTGTCCTACAATGGATAATAATTCTCTTATTATAGCTATATTTAGGAAGATAAGATCCCCAAATCAAGCTCTTCTTGAATAAGAATAAAACCGCCATTGATAGCTGCATAACGGTTAACTATTAAAACAGAGATTCTTTGTAATGGTTGCTCATTGAATGTTATCCGCTAACATTCCTTCAAATCTTTGTTATCGGTTCTCGTGCCTTTAGAATTTACGCAGAACCAATCACATGCTTGCATCTGGTGCCAACTACTTGCTGACTCACATCTTACATGTCTTCAGTTCCATGTGTCATCTCGTCATTCGTCCAACTATTGCTAACAAATTTTACCCTACACAGATAGTCCCCCAACTTTCCGGTGACAATACTTTAGTGTTACCGAGAAGTAGATAAAGCTCCTTTTCTTAGCGGTTAAGTTTCTGAAAAGTTTTTGACATTTGAAAGGATGCAGGTTTCTTTGCATTTAATGACCCAAACACGTGGTACCTCGTGATTTGGCAAATATTTTTTCCAGTTTACAATGTAATCATGACCACTAATTATGCTGCCTATAAACTTCTTCCTTACTCTTTAATTTCACTTTTCACTTTTACAAATCCTTCTTCGTCAAATTTTCATAGAATTCCACTGCAAAATTCATCTTTTTCAGTAAAATCTTCCAACTCAAATTTCTTACCATCATGTCTTCTAAAGTCGTTGTTCTCGAAAATACTAGCTTTCTCTTCGGAGGCTGCCCTAAAAATAACAAAGCAAAAGAAGTTGATGCCGAATCTGGACCTCCTATCGTGAACTCCATCATATCCCTTCAACTTAGCACCCAGTCTGATCTTCAAGAACAAAAAGAACCAGTTAATCCCAAAAGCTACAGACACTGGCATGTTAGTAGGTATCCTTAATCCATTCATCTTTCTAGTATCCCTGTCTTGAAGGAGGATTGCAAATGGAATAATATTGAAATCTTTGCCCCTAGTGAAGTGGAATGGGTTACCTTCTCCAAATCAGGTTTCATGTATGTTTATACATAGCCTTTCACTTTGTGAGTGGGTCAAGAAATTGACCCAATAATTTTAGAATTTTGCCACCGGTACCAAATCTATTAGGCACAAGTAAGCCCATCAGTATGGCGTACGGTGGCTTGCCTCCAACAATTGTGTTCCGAGACCGGGGAATCCATAACGCTTGCTCACATGATGAACCTCTACTCTCCAAAGATCTCCCGTGGAGGTGTATTAAGACTTACCAAACGTGATCCCCACGCCCTACTAACCAGTGTTGACGATGACAACGATCATGGCTAGATGGAACGGTTTATTGTCATTACTACCATGGATATTCTCCCGACCACAACACCTGCTTTTCCTGAATCATGGAACCTTTTTCAAAAGTCTTCAAATATCTTTTCCTTTCCAAGTTTACAAAGATTTTTCTTCCCTGTTAACTTTGTATTTCCATTATTCCAGCTACTCATTGTGAACCTCCACGGGTTATGAACCTAGCCCAATGGGTACAGAAAAGTTTGAATATTTTCACACCAGAATCTCGAAGGTGGAAAGAGATAGCTCCCAAATTTGGGTGGAAACCAAAAACCCATGGTAAGTAAAGGTTTTTTCTTCCTTCTTTCATATTTATCATGACTCATAATCAATTTGTTAACTCTCTTTTTGCAACATAAAGGACTTCCGAAGGGATCCGTTGTTTGTCCTGTCATCGAGGTTCTCGATAACCTAGAGGAAGCTCAACGGGCATTGAAAAATGTCCTTAACTAGAGGAGAGCTCGTGAACCTACACTTGCTTCCGATGAAGGCGCCTCCTCCCGGAATCCCCAACCCAGAGATAAGAAAACTCAGGAGAAAAAATTGAAAAAAACATCAACCAGACCGGCCAAAGTGGTCCTTGATGACGAAGGTACCGATGTTGAAGCGGCTTTCCTTTAGAGAAGAAAAGTATATTCATCAGTTATACCGGATGCTCAGCCGAGAGAACTCCGAACACCACAACGGGAGAAGTTCAAAGGGCTCTTCTCATAAATGGAAATCATTGAAAATGCTGAGTCCCGCTTTCGGGCTCCTGTCGATGTTTCCACTCAAAGGAATCTTAACCCTTAGATACCTCTGCCTTTAACTTCTGAGCCAGTTGCAACTGCATCTCCTTCTACCCAAGCTTCTACCTCTCTACCGGCCTCAACTGAACAAACAAAAGATATTCCTTCCCCACGTTCACCCGACTATGGAAACTTGGGGAACACTTACCCCGCACCCACTCAAAAACCTAATCAAAAAATGGAGTTTTTTTGAATGAGTGCCACATACTTTACAAGATGATCGAGCTTGCCAACTATAAGAAGCCACTGGCCAGGAAAAAAGATTAGAGATAATTGACTCTCTTTTTGCTGAGTGTCTGTTAAACAATAGCATGCACTGTTCAGCTCACGTATCAATCTAACCTTCCTCCTTTCCTTTTTTGTTTGCCAGACTTGGCTTTAGTAAACTTAGTTTTAACCTTTTCTAGCTAACTCCTTGCTTCTGAGGTCCTGCAAAGATTGATTTTTGATAAACAATAACATACTTCAGAACGAGATCAACTTTTGGCGGAATAGAATCAGTTTGCCGAGTGCCTCCCAGAGCTGGAAGCAAAGATTGCTCAAATGAGTGAGCTCGAGGCTCGGTTTTAGTAATCCGAGCAAGATATAAATGCCCACAGCTAAGAAGCTGCTCAATTACATGAAGATCTTAAGGAGGCGAAGGCCAAGTGGGCTGAACTACACGATACCATGACTGTTGCGGCCGAGCGCGAGTCTGCTTTATGGAGCAAGTCAATAATTTGAAGGCTAGCTTATGCTCCAATACTGAAAGGCCAATGATTTCGAGGAAAAAGAGCCAAAATGGAAGAATGGCTCAAAAGGGTCATGGAGCAGAACCAACTTCATCCAACGATCAATGTTGAACTTGATTCCATGATCAATATTGTTAAAGCTGAAAATGATAAGATCCAAACTAAATTTGAGAAACTCCGAGCTAAACTCCAAGACCATAAAGATTCTATCCTATTTGAAAAAACCTATGCCGTATATAACATGAAGAGGAAGACTTCGGAGGAAGCTAAGGAAAGCATTGCAAACATCGATGACTACATTACTAAAGCTCGTGAATTGGAGACAACTACTCTCAAGAACCTCCTTGCTCGGCCCGCTGCTACTATTCTTTGAGTACTAACCCCGAGTATTCAAGAACTGAAGAGGAAGCTAAAGAGGAAGAAGATAAGGATGAAGGCCTTGAATCGGAAGTGGAACAACCTTCTCCTGAAAAGGAAAATGAAGACTCTTCTCTCCCTTAGGGCTTCGGTACTAAAAATAACTAATGTATATTTCTTTCCTTTTCTTTTATAAATATGGCAAAACTTCTTTATTGAGTTTGGCATTTAAATAATGAAAGAAATTTTTTGCTGAAGTATTGTTGTGCAAAAAATACTTTTTTTTCTTTAATTGGCAAATCTTCAAAAATATTTTTCACATTTGACAACTTTTGATCCCAGGCATTCACACTTCCGGAATCTACCCTTTGACTATGAGGTTTTTAGGGCCTTATGTTTATGGTGCTCTTGAAGAGGACGTCTCCTGTTCATTTTGGCACAACCATTTGAAGTTTTAACTAACTTTCAAACGAAAAAATAAATTAACTTATCATTCGGACAAGAAATAAGATAAAATAAAAGGACTTTGATTTATTCCTTCTATCTTTAAAAGTACATTTACATAAACATTCATTCGCTTACGCAAATAAAGTTCTCAATACATGTGGCTAACTTGTACAACTTAGTTCTACGGGGCTGATCATGTATTTCCCAGTCCTAATAAGACATTGATCCCTGTTCGATCAGTCACCGGCGTTCGTAACACTTTCTAGTGCCTTAATACGTAATTGTCCCCCCCCCAAGTGTTTGGATGCTAAGTATGAGAATTCAAACACTCGAGATCTTGTTATCGCTGATGACCCTTTCTTCGTAGTATGGTTTTCATTGCTACATCATTAAAAATCTTGCCAGAAAAACCCAATTGGGAAAAACCTAGTCTAAGGGAAAAAGAGTGCAACACATATTTTCAGTACCAGCAAGGATCTTCAACAGTAATACCTTTTGAGGTGAGTCATATTCCAATTTATTGGAATATAACTCCATCTTGATTTTCTAAGATATGAACCTTTACCTGTTATAGCTGAAATTCGGTAACGTCCTTCCCACGTTGGTCCTAGTTTCCCAGCTTTAACCTCCCGAGTACTTTGAGTTAACTTTCTCAAAACCAAATTCCCGACTTCGAAATATCAAAGATTTACATTGCGGTTGCTATATCTTTCCATCATTTGCTTTTGTGCTACCATCCTCACATATGTCACATTCCGATGCTCTTCAAGCAAATCTAGTTTAACTAGCAATGCTTCATTATTTATCTCCTCGATTGCTCGAAAATACCTTAGGGTCAGTTCCCCAACCTCCACCAGAATCAAAGCTTCCGCACCGAATACAAGTGAAAAGGGTTCTTCACCCGTGCTCAATTTTTCCGTTATTCGATATGTCCACAACACACTAGTAGCTCATTTGGCCATTTGCCTTTAGCATCTTCTAGCTTCATTTAAGGTTTTGAATTATTATCTTGTTCGTTGACTCCACTTGTCCGTTAGCACTTGGATGGTATGGTGAATATGCAATCCATTTGATCTTCATACCCTCCAAAAACTTTGTAAAGTTGGAACCTACAAATTGCAGCCCATTGTCACAAGAAATTTCTTTTGGTATTCCAAATCGATAGATAATGTGTTCCCATATAAATCAATCATTTCTCGTTCTCTGATCTTTTGGTAAGCACCTTCTTCAACCTATTTAGTAAAATAGTCAGTTAAAACAAAATGAAATTTTACCTTATGGGTCCTTGTGGTAAGGGACTGACTATGTCCATCCCCCATTTCATGAATGGCCATGGTGACACCACGGAGTGTAAAATTTTTGCCACTTGATGTACTAATTGTGCATGACACTGACATTTATCAAATTATTGAACAAATGCCTTCTCCATCCAGCCCTTATCAATTTGAGGACCAACGATTCTACACCGGAGTGGTTCCGCCATACTCCTTCATGAACTTCTCTTATCACGTAGTTGGCTTCTGATGTCCCTAAACACCTAGCTAATGGACCTTGAAATGATCTCCTATACAGTTGACCGTCAACAAGACAATAATGAGTTGCTTTAGTTCATAGTGCCCGTGATGCTTTTGGATCTTCAGATAATTTTCCATGCCTTAAATACTATATAAAATCATTTCTCTAATCCCAAATTAGGTTGGTTGAGTTAACTTCACAATATACGTCCACATCCAAAACTGAATGCAATAATTGAATGACCGCACCTGAATCAGTTCCTTTCATTTTCATGGACGCCCCTAAATAGGCCAGTGCGTCTGCCTCCACGTTTTCTTCTCTTAGAATGTGTATAATTGACCATTCCCTGAACCGGCAAAGTAATAGTTGTACCTTATTCATGTATTGTTTCATGCGCTCCTCCTTGGTGTCAAAAATTTTGTACACCTTGTTCACCACCAGCTAGGAGTCACAGTTTACTTCGGTTATCTCAGAGCCTAGTCCCCAAGCTAGTTCAAGTCCTGCAACCAAAGCCTTGTACTCGGCTTCATTGTTAGTTAATAACAAAGTTCTAATGGCCTGTCTCGGGGTTTCTCCCAAAGGATTTATTAAAACTATCCTGAGACCAGACCTTTTACGTTGGAAGCTCAATCCATAAAAAAGGTCCAAACACCTGATACTGTCCCCAATACCAACACAGGTTCTTTAATAGCTAAAGGCATTAATCTCGGACAAAAGTCAGCCACGAAGTTGGCAAGAACATATGGCTTGATTGCAGTCCTGGCTTGTATTCAATGTCGAATTCACTAACTTCGACTATCCATTTAGCCAAATGACCCAATAATTTAGGCTTATGAAGGATATTCGTCTAGGGAAAAGTTGTCACAAAGGCTAAAGGATGACATAGAAATCGGGCCTAAGCTTCCAAGAGGTGACAACGAGAGCTAGGGCAAATTTTTCAAGGTGTGGTTGACATGTCTCCGCTATCATTAAAATTTTAATAACATAATAAATAGGAAATTGCGTACCTTCCTCTTCTCGGACTAGATCAACGCTTACCACTACTTTTGAAACCGCCAAATAGACTAACAGTTGCTCTCCTTTCTTCGATTTGACAACAAATGAGGACTAGACAAGTACCTTTTTATCTCTTTCAATGCTTTTTGGCATTTAGGAATCCACACGAAATCATTCTTCTTTTTCAACAATGAAAAGAAATGAAGGCATTTCTCCGAAGACCTCGAGATAAACCTGCTTAGGACCGCCAGCATGCTGGTCAGCCTTTGTACTTCCTTCACATTTGGCAATTGATCCGGGATATCCTCGATGGCTTTTATTTTATCGGAGTTTACTTTGATTCCTCTTTGATAGACCAAAATCCCAGGAACTTACCAGAACCAACTCTGAAGGCGCACTTCTCCAGGTTGAGCTTCATGTTGTATTTTCTCAGAATGTCAAATGTTTCCTAGAGATGTTTCAAATGATCTCCTGCATTAAGAGACTTAACCAACATGTCATCAATGTACACTTCCATTGTTTTACCAATTTGTTGTTCAAACAGTTTATTAACGAGCCTCTGATAAGTGGCTCCGACATTCTTAAGCCCAAAAGGCATCACATTGTAGCAATATGTGCCAAAAGTTGTGATAAATGAGGTATTTTCTTTATCTTCCGTATGCATCCTAATTTGATTATACCTGGTGTGTGCTTCAAGAAAACTCATTAACTCATGTTCAGTCGTGGAATCAATCATTTGATCAATATTTGGAAACGAAAATGAGTCCTTAGGGAATGTCTTATTTAAATCTTTGTAATATACATATATTCTAACTTATTTTCTTTTTCGAAACTACTACTACGTTAGCTAACCAATCGGAGTAATTTACCTTTCGAATTGAACCTATGTTCAGAAATCGGGTTACCTCTTCTTTGACAAACCTGTTTCTGACCTCTTTTATCAGTCGTTTCTTCTGCCTAACTAGAGGGAAGTTAGGATCCATATTCAGCTTGTGGAGAGCCACTTCCAATGGAATGCATGTTATATCTGAATGTGACCATGCAAAGCAATCTACATTAGCTTTTAGAAAATCAATAATTTCTAACCTAATTTCGGGACTCAACCCCGTGCCTAAAAGGAATTTCCTTTCTAAGAACTTTGTGAACAAGGCCACTTGTTCGAGATCTTCAGTAGTTGATTTGGTCACATTCATTTCCTCCGATACCTAAACGATATCGGTGCCTGATAAACTTTCGATGATTCCTCTTCATCATTATCTTCAATTGGGGTTAGAGAATGCACCGGCTCCTGTAATTTCTATTTGCTCGTTTCTTTGCCTTTGCTACGACGAACCTAGTTGGTCATCTTCTATTCTAATCTTTGACTCGTAATGATTGTGGACATGTGCCCAGGTAGTTGCCTGAAATTCTAACAAGCTTTCCTTCAGTTTCCTAGAGGCATCAGAGCTTAATGGGTTGAGACCCTTTATGAAAGCTACCACTTCCCACTCATTCGGTACCGCTGGCAACAACATCCTTTCCTTCTAAAATCGGATTATGAATTCTCATAATAGTTTGGATTCTCCTTTGGCTATTCTGAATATATCCTCCTTCCTTGCTTGGACCTTTCTTGCTCCATCATGAGCTTTAATAAAAGATTCTGCAAGCATTTCAAAAGAATCAATAAAATGCTCAAGCAAAAGAGAATACTAAGTTAATGCACCCTTCGTCAGGGTTTTTCCAAATTTCTTAAACAAGACTGCTTCAGTCATGCCCCAAAATTGGGAAGGCGTGGTTTGCAACCAATGTCGTACAAGCTCGAGCGAAACACTCTGTAACTCATGATCGTCCAACAAAAACTAGATCATACATAGGTTGAGTTGAATGAACGTATTCCTTCTGTAACAATCATGGGCCAACATGGCCACAACTCATAATGCATAACTGTAAGTGGGTAAATGTTGTATTAGCGATCCATCGTGCTTAAAACATGAATGCGCACGGGCCTTCAAGGCCTCTGACATAATGTACATAATGAACCTGTGTCTACAAAGCCTGTAAGAGTATTTGACATCGAAACATAGTCAGGACAAGGCCCTTGCCAACCCATAAGTCTATAGCAAAACTCTAACATGATGACTTATAAACTCTACTGCACTCCGAATGAAGTAGAGTTTTACCGATCCTTCACCGAATGCTAACCTCCTTTACTATCAAGGCTTGTCAAACTGATTACCTACACTTGCAGGCATGAATGCATCGTCCTCAATAAAAGGACATTAGTACGAATAATGTACCGAGTATGTAAGGCAAAACTAAAACATAATAATAAGTCAACATCAATGATAGAAATATAAGAATCAAACTGAACCTCTGAAGTACTACTGAAGTCCATGATATGCATACTAATTATACTTATATATTTAATGCCTCTCTTGGGACTATTATCCATATCGTAACATGACTGCCCAATTAATCAGTGGTAACTGCCCGACCGACCATAACACGGTGGTAAATGCATGACTGCCCAGCCGACCGTAGCATAGTGGTAAATGCATGACTGCCTGATGGGCCGTAGCACGGTGGTAAATGCATGACTGCCCGAGCGACAGTAGCACAGTGGTAAATGCATGATTGCCCTACCAGCTGTAGCACAGTGGTAAATGCATGACTGCCTAACCGGCCATAGCTCAGTGGTAAATGAAGATGCATGACTGCCCAACCTGCCGTAGCTTGGTGGTAAATAAATATGCATGATTGCCCAACCGGCCATAGCTCGGTGGTAAATGCATGACTGCCCAACCGGTCGTAACTCGGTGGTAAATAAAGATGCATGACTGCCCAACCGGTTGTAGCTTGGTGGTAAATGAAGATGCATGACTGTCCAACCGGTTGTAGCTCGATGGTAAATGAAGATGCATATAACACTACATTATGAACATTAACATCTTTATTGTATGCCTCAATAGAGACTCAGAAACATAATTAGACATGCTTTTTATTACATTTCATAGGAACGAATAACGTAGACATCCTTAACTACTAAGAGTAGAACCATTTATGGAATAACATTACGTTTACGTTTCATTGCTTGAATCATGCCAAAAGAAGAAAGGGTTAGCCTTAACATGCCTTTGTCTTTTACTTAACCTTACGGTGTTGGTTCATCCCGTTAGTACTTCAATCTACAACAAATGATAAGGGGCATTATTAAGCTTACAGAAGCTAGAATTCAACACAAATGAGCGACTAGCTCATCTACAAGTATTTGGACATCAACTCCCCTTATTCTTCTCCTTTCTTCAAATCAAACAACAAGACCAACTTTTCAAAAATATCAGCAAACATATTACATCAGTATCCAACCTTATATCCATCGCAGTACATCACCAAAACAGTCCACAGAATCTCATACAACAATCAAGTGCTACTTTGCACTTTTCCATCCCTATAACTTAACTAGAACTTGAATACACTTCAATAATTACAACCACAATATAGTCATGTTATACATATTGATTTTAAGCCACAACACCACATAAAAATTAACTTATAACAGTCCACAAATTACAACAACTGAAAACTTATTTACAAATTATTACTTCATCAATTCTTACTCCCACAACTTAGTTAAGGCACCAATAAGATTAAACACAACATGTCCAAGACAATACTCTCATGTGAAAGACATATGATAATATGAAACTACTCCAAACGGTCCATAACACCACAACAACTTCAACTCATTTCCAGGCCTTAATTTACAAGTACTTCACCAAACATCCTAGCTAGAACTTAGAATAACTCAAATGTATGAAGCAGGGAGGATTTTCTTACCTAGATCATAAATTGTTGGGATGAAACAATGGTAGTATATTTCCCTTGATGACCATTAACTTGATTCACATCAGATCCTTCAGGATTGGAGATTACCTTTTAACTTGAATTGAAAGAAGAAGAAGACTATAAACAACTTCTTGAGGGTTTGGAGTAGGTCAATCTGGGAGAGCATTTCATGGATATCTTTATATTTCTACTACTTGGATATTAAGAAGATATGTCTCTTGATTCAGCCCCTAAAAGGGCCCTCTTGGCTAACCTACACATGTCCATTTAAGTGGACTAATTTTGGCCTTCCCTTTTAGCAAATAGGTGACACACCTACTTGTCACCTACTTGGTTAATTAATAAGTATCACATTCTGCCCTTACTCACTTAGACACATATATTTCCCTCATTTAATAATCACGCTAGTAGAACAGGTAAGCAAGTAGCTCAAGCAAGAATCTCGGTAAGCAAGCAGCCATATTTTATGCATCCATTATCTCATTTGTTTTTCCAAGTCTCTTTCAACTTAACTTACTTAAGACTTCAATAAACCTTCCTTATTTCGTAGAGGGATTTCATTCCATCTAAGCTTATATCAACCGACGACGTACTTTTACGTACAAAAATATAGGGTGTAACAGATTCGATCTTGTGTTGGGCCAAGTCATTTCCCTTTATGATTGTATGTAGGTCGTGATATGTTCCTGTGGATCTGAAGTCCCATCATACTTCAGAATATCTCGCATCTTAAACCTTTTCGGAATCAACTCTGGAGCCGCACTTGGTTTGAACGGCAACTGCATATCTTTCTTGGAAACTGGTCACTTTAATTCCGGCGGCGCTCCCGGGATCTATTCCATCCGAGCATGGATTATTTTTGCATTTTGGTCCATTTGTCCATTCATTTCCCTCATGAAACTAATGACCTCGATTTTGAATGGTTCATTAGCATTGTTGTCGTCCCTATATCCAATACTGGTACCTCCTGCCTCGTTAAAACTGAACTCCTCCCTTAGAGCATCATTACCGCCTCTTTGAACTGTTTGTTTTGCAGGGACGATGTGAGGAACTCGAACCCCTCTTAGAATTATTAGAAGCAACTGATAGAGCCTACTTCAATTCCATAATCACCTGGTCTTGTCTTTAGAGGTGATCCGTAATTGCCATTTGTTGCTCTATCAAGATCTTGACTATTTCAACAACATGTTCGTCATCCCCATCATCAGGAGTTGGACTCCTCATATGCTGAGGATTTTTACCTTCGCGAACTGGAGCTGTTTTATCTCCTTCATTGTGGGTTTCTCTAGTTGAAACATCATGTTGGAACATATCCTCATGTTCGTTATGTGGCCCAACATTACAGGAATTGTTGACATCGTTAGCTGCTATATCTAATTTCTCTTTTGCTAAGAAAAGAATCAAAATTTGTTAGTAACGGATTAATAGATCAAAGCAATTACACAATTGTCTATGCCCCATGGTGGGTACCAAATTGTTAACTCGTAAAATAGTATAATTGAATTTATAATGTGGTTTATAAACACGTGAATTAACTTAAACCAAAAATATGAAATAAACAAGAAACAAGTCAAGAATATGAAAAGAATTTAAAAGAAATACAAGCATGGCTATGACTTTAGCTACTCGGGTAGTAGAAACAAGATCAATATTAAGAACAAAGTAAACGAGCAATTTTATAGAAGGAGTGCTAATTTTAGCTTTTGTGTACAGAATGTTTCTTTTCCTACAATGGATAATAATTCTCCTATTTATAGTTATATTTAGGGAGACAAGATCCTCAAATCAATCTCCTCTTGAATGAGAATAAAATCGCCATTGATGGCTACACGACGGTTGGCCATTAATATAGAGATTCTTTATAACGGAAGCTTATTGAATGTTATTCAATAACATCCCTTCAAATCTTTATTATCAATTCTCATGCCTTCTGAATTTACACAACACTGATCACATGCTTGTATCCGATGCTAACTACTTGCTAACTTACATCTTACCTGTCTTCAGTTCCACATGTCATCTCGCCATTCGTCCAACTGTCACTAACCAATTTTACCCTATAGAGACTGTAGATAAATAACGACTTGGCCGGTCGTTTTGTATATCTGGACCTCATTTTCCTATTTGATGCTTCCTATATGTTTACTTATCATTTTATGACTTGCAGGAATGGTTGGTTTGGTTGCGAAAAAGGTTGAGAGTGAGTAGGAACACTTAGTCTCCTTTTGGAAGCCTAAGTTGCTAGAGTTGATCGTGGTTTAACTTTTGAGTAAATAGCCTCGACTGGTGATTTGATGGTTCTATTCGTATGGTAATTTTGGACTTAGGTATTTGTTCGAATTTTGATTCAGAGGTCCCTAGAAGGTTTTGGCTTTATTTGCCGAATGTTGGCAATTGAAGAACTTGGAGAGATCATAAGTTTGACCAAGAGTTCATCCTGATGTTATTGGACTCTGATTGGTGTTCTGAGCCTTGGGGTAGGTCTATATTATTGAAAGGAACTTGTGTGCAAAGTTTGGTTTAGATCTGGAGTATTTAAGTTGGAATCGTACGCTTAGGAGTTTTGATGTTTATGAACTTAAGAGAAATTCTATTCGATTTGAGCCTCGATTGTTGTCGTGATATTTTCAAATGTATTTTGGGGCCTTGGATTAGTCCGGATAGTATTTATGGACTTGTTGGTATGGTTAGATTGGGTCCAAAGGGGCTCGGGTGTGTTTTGGCACGTTCAGAGCGAGATTTGCAGAACTTGATTGTTGTCAGGTTGGATTCGTGATGGCTTCGCAGACCGCAGAATGGTTCTGCGGCCTACATATCCATTTTGCAATGGCATAGGATTTTGGGTTGGACAGTTTTGCGGTGAGTTTTGCAGACCGCATAATGGATCTGCGGGCCGCACCTTAGCTTTGCGATGGCTGGAAGGTTAGTGCTAGACCAATCCGCGATGGATTCCTCGGACCGTGTGATAGATTACGCAACCGAATAGTGCATTTTGCAGTGCTGGGCAGTCTTTGACACGGACTATTTAAGACCGAATTTTGTGAATTCTTATTTTATTTCTCAACTTGTGGAGCTTATTTTGAGAAGTTGAAGCTAGGGTTTCACACACAAGCTTGGGGTTAGTGATTCTATACTACATCTGTGGATTTTACAAGGAATTAACACTATATCTAACATTAAAATATGGATTTGAACAAGAAAATTTGGGAGTTTTGCCTACAATTTAAGAAAGTATATTTTGGAGATTTGAGAGCCGATTTGGGCTCGATTTTGGAATCGAATAACATATTTGGACTCGTGGGATTATGGGTAGTTAGGATCAACCCCTTAACTCGTGTTTTAACCATGTGGGTTTGGGTTGACTTTTGGGGATTTGATTAAATATTGAAGCATTATTGTTTGGGGTTGATTTCTTTTGCACTATTTGAATTTATTAAGTAATATTTGACTAGTTTCGAGCCGTTTGAAAGTGAATTTGAAGGGAAAAGCTATTTTGGAAGGTTGAAAATATTTTCGGTAGAGAGAATTCTCCCCATAGGTAATTTATTTGCTAAATGTTGTTTGATTTAGGTTCTTCATATGTGAGAGGTGATGAGCATATATGCGTAGCTAGGTGACGATCTTAGCCAGACAGAATTAGGCGTATGATTTACCTTATTTGGTCTTTGAAAATCGTTTATTCATGTTTCATTGATTATATACGATTATGTGATGAACTTATCTATGATTAGAAATCATGTATAGGATTTTGGCTTGATAATTACTCGTAATCATGTTCGATCTTTACCTGACTTACGATTTGGTGATTATTGGCTCATTTTACAACCCAAAACCACCGTTGGTCGTGATGGGGCCTAACCTACTTGCTAGGAAAGCCAATCATAAAACAATAGCGAAATATAATAACAGATAGATAATAATAAGTCTGAAAGTCATATAAGCTTTGGATAAACGCTAATCAATACAACACATCCCCAGAAACTAGTAACATGGAGTCCCGAGCTCTAACATATGAATATAAGTCTGCTAATACAATACAACATCTAAAACAATAATAGTAATGAAAGGATAGAAGGAGACGCTACAGACCACAATCAAGATGTAGCTCTACATCGGGTCTCAACAGCAATAGCTACAACTCTTAATTCTCAGCTAGGTCCAACTGTTAGATCTACACAATTAACTACAGAGAGTAGTACGGGTACAACCGACTCAATATACTCAGTAAGTCTCATGACTAACCTCGGAAAGGTAGTGGCAAGAGTGGCCAATGATACTCACTATCAAACCTGTACATTTCATGAATATATATATATATATATATATATATATATATATATATATATATATGTGTACACAAAAACAGTACTAGAATCTAAGCACAAGGTACATTTAAGACCAACAGTGCGCATAGAGAAGATATGCACAAGCATCGCAATCAAGATAACAGTTCAGCATATAGAGAAGATATGCAAGAATAAAAAGTCAAGTTACATAGATTTGACATATAGCAAAGATATGGACCATGAATCATTTCATTAACTAAATTAGCATATAGAGAAAATATGCATAAAAGAAATGCACACATTCTGAGGCTAGCATATAGAGAAGATATCTGGTAAAGGGCATGTATTTATCTAAGGAGTTTGCATATAGAGAAGATACACAAAGTCCACACACTGATTATTTTCCATAATCTGCATGTACGTCATCAAGGAGAAACATGAGAGGACGACCCTAAGAGGATGGATCCTTATCCACACACCGCACGGATAACTCACGTGTCATAATCTTGACAACCTCTGGGACAACTCACATGCTATCAATCAGTCCATCGCAAAGAAAGGAGATACAAAAAACAAACATATACAAACAATGGATATCAAAATCACATACTCATGGTCTGAGGAAAATAGAATGCTAAGGTGTATGCATGTGCGAAGTATACAACTACAACTTAGATTAGGCATCAAACAATAACAAGTATCATGGTCAAACAGGAATCAAGCCTACGCATGGTCTCTGGCATGATTCAAGAAGTTGACGTAGTCATACAAATGATCAAAATAAGGATCATAGGAAGCACACAGTCCAAATAAGGCATAATAAAACCATAGATTCTAATCGGGCTAAAATTATGCTTTACACGAATATAAACGCTCGGTACCTCGCATATTCATTGCTTTTCACAAATTCCAATAAGCCAAATATGGTGACCTCCTAAGAGTTATTCCCTTACAATAAGATTAAGTAAGTTACTTATCTCAAACCAGCAACACCAATACTCTAAGAATGCCTTCCCTCACAAATCGACCTCCCAAATGGCTCAGATCTAGTCAAATACAACTCAATAATGCAAAAAAAAAAAATAATAAATAAAAGAAAGAAAAAAAACCATAGGAATCAATTCTAAACAATAAAGCTTCAATCTTTAATCAAATCCTCAAGAGTCAACAAAAGTCAACCCAGACCCACGTGGTCAAAACCCGAGTCAGGGGTAGATACCGACTACCCATAACCTCATGAGTCC
The DNA here is from genome assembly GCA_002018475.1 of Nicotiana obtusifolia. Lineage (NCBI taxonomy): Eukaryota > Viridiplantae > Streptophyta > Magnoliopsida > Solanales > Solanaceae > Nicotiana > Nicotiana obtusifolia. The sequence continues at coordinate 22,997 of MCJB01039044.1, read as the reverse complement.
TAATATGTGTTTGTTTTCAAATTCAAGTCCAAATCATACCTCCAAACCTCAACTTTTACTCTCTTAAGTTGTAGGAAACCCCAAATTATACCTCAAAATTCAATATTTTAGGTGTTAATAATCCGCATAGATTCTTAAAATAATTCCATAAATGAGTAAAAATCACTTACCCCAAAGTCTTGTATGAAATTCTCTAAGCCAAATTTCCCCTCTCCAAGTCTAGGGTTCAAAATATGAGAGAATGAGAAAAAAATTCCAAAATATAATACTTAAGTAATCTGGCCCAGCGATTTCACATATGTGGACAAAAGGCTTGCATCTGCGAACTCGCTTCTGCGACAAAAAGCTCTCATCTCCAAGACTCATTTCCTCATCCACACCTTGCACCTGCAACAAGGTCATCGCTTCTGCAGAGCCACAAGTGCCCAAAACATATTGTGGGCGTGCTATCACTTCTGTGAGGCACCCTACGCAGCGGCAGTCTCCCAGCACCAAGCCTTCTTTTGCTTTTTTGCCCCGACCACTGTGGGTAAGACATTGCTCCTACACATCGAACTCCGCAAGTGCGACATAAAATCTAGCAACACCAACTAACTCAAAAATAAACTGGAATCATCCAAAGAATCACGCGAGCCTCCCGGGATACCGTTCAATCATACCAACAAGTCCAAACACCTAACTCAAACTTATCTGTAACGACCCGATGTGTCGTAGAAACACGTGGTAGTAAATCATATAGATTTGGCTTGTTTAATGCGCAAATCCTTCCTTGTGATTATGCAATTTTATTATCTTTCTTTTTGCAGTAGATGAGGTATAAGAACCCAAGAGTAGGAAAAAGAATTCAAAAGATAAGAGAAAAAGGGCAAAAGGTGTCGCAAAGTCCACTATGCGATCGCATATGTGCAAATGCGAGTCGCATAGTTGGCATCCTTCATCGCAAGTGAAGCAGAGAACTGGGCAAACTTCTTGTCGAAAATGCGACGAGAAATGCGATCGCATTTCAGGAATGCGAACCGCATATCTCGCACGGGCGCCGCATAGTGAAACAGAAAAAAAAACTAGGCAAACCTTTCGCCGAAAATGCGACGAGAAATGCGATCGCATTTCAGGAATGCGAACCGCAGATTTGACAGTAGGATCGCAGAGTGAGACAGAGTTTTGGGGTCAAATATTGTGTCAGAAATGCAGCCCAAATGCGGACCGCATATGCGTTCTGCGACCAGAATGCGATCGCATTCTGGCATCTGGCCACTTATTTTCATTCCGATTTTTGACCCACTATAAATAAGGACCCATAACCCTGACATGCAAAAACCCTCTCATTTTCAACACTTTCTATGTAAAACTCACCAAACCACCTTCAACACTTAGCAAATCACCCTGTAAACAGCCCCAAATTCCATGAAAACACCACCATAACATAGCTATCAACTCCAAATTTTCAACCCAGCCCTTCCCATTTAAACTCACCAAAACCCAGCTGAAAAATCATCAAGAATAGCCGAAATGAACTGAAAATTTACCATGAAACCCTTCTTCAACATCCCAACATCAATTACAAAACCCCCCACTCTCTAACCCCAAGAACCTCAGCTCAAATTGCTGCAAAAATCGTGAGCAGTACCAAACAGGGTTCAGACGAATTTGAGGCTCGAAAGCTTGTGGCTTTGGATTGTTGCAGAGATTTGGACTCATTGGGAAATCTTGAATTTTGAAAGCAAAGCAAGGTAAGTGGTTGTCCTAATCTTAGCTTGAGGGACTACAAATACTGTGCTAATTGTTAAATTGCTTCTTGATGAGAACAATGTATAGGTATGGTGACGAGTACCTATATATTGGTGTCGAGCATGACCGTGGGTCATATATTGAGAAGTGTTGTGTAATTATTGTTCTAATTACTAAATATTATCTGTGATTGTTGTTGTAATATAAGTGGGAGCGGGTGGCACGCCTGCCACAAGATATCAAGAAATGAGGGCAGGTGGTACGCCTACCACATGAATTTATCATTATAATTGTTCCTCGTGATTATAGGTTGGTGTATCTTTTATTCGGCATAATTTAGATTGTTAGATGGACTAGTTGAATAAGGAAGTGTTAGAAGTTAAAAAGGGTTCAGTGTCTAAGTCATGGATAGTGTCTTAGGAGTTCATTAGGAGTTTAAGGGATCCGGTGTCACAATAGTAGCGTCGTGTCTAGGTTTAATGAAATGATAATTGGGTTAGGAGTTTAATTGTAGAACTTCGACTGTAATTAAGTACTAACATTGATTGAGCTAAATAGGAGTCGAATATGGTTTGGTAATAGCTGATTTCCCCCTGGCCAGGATGATTGTTTGATGTTGTTTATTCCCTAATTTGAAAGTTGTTATGTTGCTTTGTTCCCTTGCCGGGACTTCTTGTGAATGTCGTGGTATTGTAATTGGGAGCGGGTGGCACGCCTGCCACAGGATATATATATTGTAAGTGGGAGCGGGTGGCACGCCTGCCACGAGATATTATGAAAGTGGGAGCTGGTGGTACGCCTACCACAGGATATATTGTAAGTGGGAGCGGGTGGCATGCCTGCCTTGGGATGTGATGTATGTGGGAGCGGGTGGCACGCCTGCCACAAGAAGTTACTGTAAGTGGGAACGGGTTGCACGCCTGCAACAAGAGGTTACAGGAGGTGAAGGTGGCTTGTATTTCATCTCATTGTGTTAAAGGCTAAATTGCAGTTTTCCTTCTTAATCGTTGATGATTCATTTCGCTTTATTTGTCTGTTATTGCAATGTATGTTTTCTTTTCCCCGTTTAAATTGTTTATGTACTTCTAGTTTTCTGCTGTAGATACATATATGTTTATAACTAAACAGGTTTATCTGGAGTCTTGTCCTAGCCTCGTCACTACCTCGCCGGGGTTAGGCCAGGCACTTACCAGCACATGGGGCCGGTTGTGCTGATACTACACTCTGCACTCTTTTGTGCAGATCCCAGTGCCGCAGGCTTCGGACAGTAGAAAGCTTCCAGCCTTGTGATTATCAGGCGACTCAAGGTAGTACTGTAGACGTTCGCAGATCTTGGCGTCCCCTGTCCATTTCCTTTACCTGTTTCTTCCATGTAGTTCAGAAACAGTATTTTGTTATTTCTTTCAAAACCTTGTTTGTAGTACTCTTAAACAATCTGTGAAACTGTGACACCAGATCTTGGGTAGTTGTGAAAGAGATTTTATTTAAATTATTCTATGTACTTTGCTCATTAAATTGCGTTGTTTGTTTATGGTTGGTATTAGTTGAATTGATCTCGAATGAAAACGTGGTAAATAATTCGGTTGATTGGCTTGCCTACCTTTCAATAGCAGGCGCCATCACGACTCCCGAGGGTGGAAAATCCGGGTCGTGACAGATTCTCATAATAAAAAGTCTTATAAAGACTTTGGATATAATCCCAATAGTTATACTTAAAAGAAATTTTCTGTTCATGATGGATATAATCCTTTTCCTTTAAAGTACTAATTCCCCATTCATCAGCAGGAATAATTCGCTTGATTATAATCTTAGAAAAGTTATAAACTTTTCTAGTTGTTGAGGGATAAAAATGTTGAAATTCAACTGTCCTGTTGATTGCAGAATTAATTCGTAATTCATTCTATACTTATAACTAGTAATAGCATATGATGTTGTATCAAAATATCTTGACATTATTTGTCAAGGATTATCCTTCCATCTAAGGTCTAATTGTTCCAACAGAATTATTAATTCACTATGAGAATTCTGGCTATAAACTTCATTCCCTTCTTGGCCTTCTTCTGTTAAGGCTGTAGAATATAAAGGGGGGGTTATTACCCTCATTCTGTTGCTGGACTTTTTAAATTCCATAAATTTCTTATACAAAGGGTGATCGATATTAACCCCTGAATTTGAACTTTCTGCAAATTTGATCATGTAGTCTTCCATTTTGAAAATCACAGCAGG
>MCJB01039044.1:2987-19023 GCA_002018475.1 Nicotiana obtusifolia | reverse complement strand
TGTAATGTAAGTGGGAGCGGGTGGTACGCCTAACACAGGATACATTGTAAGTGGGAGCGGGTGGCACGCCTGCCACGGGATGTGATATATGTGGGAGCGGGTGGCACCCCTGCCACAAGAGGTTACTGTAAGTGGGAACGGGTTGCACGCCTGCAACAAGAGGTTACGGAAGGTGAAGGTGGCTTGTATTTCATCTCATTGTGTTAAAGGCTAAATTGCAGTTTTCCTTCTTAATCGTTGATGATTCGTTTCTCTTTATTTGTCTGTTATTGCAATGTATGTTTTCTTTTCCCCGTTTAAATTGTTTATGTACTTCTAGTTTACTGCTGTAGATACATATATGTTTATAACTAAACAGGTTTATCTGGAGTCTTGTCCTAGCCTCGTCACTACCTCGCCGGGGTTAGGCCAGGCACTTACCAGCACATGGGGTCGGTTGTGCTGATACTACACTCTGCACTCTTTTGTGCAGATCCCAGTGCCGCAGGCTTCGGACAGTAGAAAGCTTCCAGCCTTGTGATTATCAAGCGACCCAAGGTAGTACTGCAGACGTTCGCAGATCTTGGAGTTCCCTGTCCATTTCCTTTACCTGTTTCTTCCATGTAGTTCGGAAACAGTATTTTGTTATTTCTTTCAAAACCTTGTTTGTAGTACTCTTAGACAGTCTGTGAAACTGTGACACCAGATCTTGGGTAGTTGTGAAAGAGATTTTATTTAAATTATTCTATGTACTTCGCTCGTTAAATTGTGATGTTTGTTTATGGTTGGTATTAGTTGAATCAATCTCGAATGAAAACATGGTAAATAATTCGGTTGATTGGCTTGCCAAGCTTTCACTAGTAGGCACCATCACGACTCCCGAGGGTGGGAAATCCGGGTCGTGACAGGTTGGTATCAAAGCCCGATTTACGTGGGTCTCACAGTTCACAGACAAGCTCAGTAAAGTCTGAGGGATCGGTACATGACAGTTACCTAGTATGAGTCCAGGTTCATCGACTTGGCTCGACATGCTCTCATCATACTTCCTACAGAGAGGAAGAGGGTGAGGAGATTTATTGACGGTCTCATTCAGCCGATTCGCCTTCAGATGGCTAGGGAGACGGGTAGTGAGATTACATTCCAGGAGGCGGTCAATGTGGCCCGCAGAGTCGAGATGGTTCTGTCACATGGGAGTGGTCATGGGTCGGATAAGAAACCCCGTCATTCCGACAGATTCATTGGTGCTTCATCTGGAAATAGAGATTCTTATGGTAGAGGCCATCCCCCTCGGCCTTTCCAGTCAGCTCTCCAGGTTTCTCACGGTGCTTCAGGTCACCGCGGTACTCAGATGCAATACCTTGATCAGTAATCCATCAGTGCGTCACCGCTTCAGAGTTTCCAGGGTCGACAGTGGAGGGCTTGTTTTATTTGTGGTGACACAAGGCACATTGCTAGGTATTGCCATCGTGCCTTAAGTAACTCTCCACACCAGGATTCTCGTGCTAGGACTCAGGCACCTAATGTTCCACCGTCCGCCCAACTAGCTGGAGGTGGAGGTAGAGGTGCTAGAACTGAAGGTAGAGGTACTAGAGGTGAAACTCAGGTCGGCAAAGGTGGGGGTCAGCCAGGAGCCGGCCGTCCTAGAGATGTGGCTCAGGGTGGTGGAGCTGAGCCCCGATGTTATGCTTTTCCGGCCCGGCCCGAGGCTGAAGCTTCAGATGCTGTAATCACAGGTATAATTCTGGTTTGTGATAGAGAAGCTTCAGTATTATTTGATCCGGGGTCTACTTACTCATATGTCTCATCTTACTTTGCACCGTATCTAGTCATGCTTAGTGATTCGTTGAGTGTTCCAGTACATGTGTCTACCCCGATGAGTGATTCCATTGTGGTAGATCGAGTCCATCGTTCCTGTGTTGTAGTTATTGAGGGTCTTGAGACCCGGGTAGACTTATTACTTCTAGACATGGTTGATTTTGATATTATACTGGGAATGGACTGGTTATCACCCTACCACGCCATCCTGGACTGCCATGCAAAGACTGTGACCTTAGCTTTACCGGTTATGCCCCGTTTAGAGTGGAAAGGGACTCCTGGTCATTCCACCCGTAACCTTATCTCTTATGTGAAGGCTCGACGCATGGTCGAGAAGGGATGTTTGTCTTATCTGGCTCGTGTTCGTGATTCCAGTGCAGAGGTCCCCTCTATTGAGTCTGTGCCCGTGGTCCGTGATCTTCCCGAGGTCTTCCCCTCCGACCTGCCGGGGATGCCACCCGACAGGGATATAGACTTCTGTATTGATTTGGCTCCGGGCACTCAACCCATTTCTAGTCCGCCATATCGCATGGCCCCGTCAGAGTTAAAAGAATTGAAAGAGCAGCTGCAAGACTTGCTCGAGAAGGGTTTCATTAGGCCCAGCGTTTCACCTTGGGGTGCGCCCGTGTTATTCGTTAAAAAGAAGGACGGGTCAATGAGAATGTGCATCGATTACCGGTAATTGAACAAGGTTACCATCAAAAATAAGTACCCATTGCCGAGGATCGATGATTTGTTTGACCAGCTCCAGGGTGCCAGGGTATTTTCAAAAATTGATTTGAGGTCTGGTTACCATCAGTTGAAGATTAGGGCATCCAATGTCCCTAAGACAGCTTTCCGCACTCGGTACGGGCATTATGAATTCTTGGTCATGTCCTTCGGGCTGACAAATGCAGAAGTCAATANGAATTCCTGGTTATGTCCTTCGGGTTGACAAATGCCCCAGCAGCTTTTATGGACTTGATGAACCGAGTGTTCAGGCCTTACCTGGATTCGTTTGTGATAGTTTTCATCGACGACATCCTAGTATATTCCCCCAGCCAGGAGGAGCACGCGCAGCATCTTAGAGTGGTTCTTCAGACTCTGAGAGATAGTCAGTTGTATGCTAAATTTTCAAAGTGTGAATTCTGGCTGAGTTCGGTTACATTTCTGGGTCATATTGTATCGGCAGAGGGTATTCGGGTTTATCCGAAAAAGATTGAGGCAGTCAAGAACTGGCCTAGGCCGGCATCAGTCACAGAGATTCGGAGTTTCTTGGGACTGGCAGGCTACTATCGTCGGTTCGTGGAGGGGTTTTCATCGATTGCAGCCCCAATGAAAAAGTTGACTCAGAAAGGTGTCCAGTTCCAGTGGTCGGATGAGTGTGAGACGAGCTTTCAGAAGCTCAAGACAGCTCTGACCACAGCACCAGTGTTAGTTTTGCCCACAGGCTCAGGGCCTTACACAGTTTATTGTGATGCCTCACGTACTGGGCTTGGTGCAGTGTTAATGCAAGAGGGCAGGGTCATTGCCTATGCTTCGAGGCAGTTGAAGGTTCATGAGAAAAACTATCTGGTGCATGATCTAGAAGTGGCAGCCATAATCCACGCCTTGAAGACTTGGAGACACTACTTATATGGCACGCCGTGTGAGGTGTTCACGGATCATAAGAGTCTCCAGTATCTGTTCGAGCAAAAGGAACTAAATTTAAGGCAGAGGAGATGGCTGGAATTGTTAAAGGACTATGATGTCACTATCCTATATCACCCGGGAAAGGCCAACGTGGTGGCCGATGCCTTGAGTAGGAAATCGGCTAGTATGGGCAGTCTTGCTAATATTCCGGTCGGTGAAAGACCCGTTGCTTTGGGCGTTCAGACTTTGGCCAATCAATTTGTGAGATTGGATATTTCTGAGCCTAATCGGGTATTACCTTACACGGTCACTCGCTCCTCGTTGTTAGAGCGTATCCGTGATAGACAGTTTGATGATCCCCATTTGTGTGTCCTTAGAGATACGGTACAGCGAGGAGGTGCCAAGCAGGTCACCTTAGGCGATGATGGAATTTTGAGACTGCAGGGTCGAGTTTGTGTGCCCAATGTAGAGGGACTTCGGGAAGTGATTCTGAAAGAGGCCCATAGCTCCAGGTACTCTATTCATCCGGGCGCCGCAAAGATGTATCAGGATTTTCGACAACATTATTGGTGGCGAAGAATGAAGAAGGATATAGTTGTATACGTGGCTCGATGTTTGAATTGTCAGCAGGTTAAGTGCGAGCATCAGCGACCTGGTGGACTGTTCTAGAAAATTGAACTCCCCGAGTGGAAGTGGGAACGGATCACTATGGATTTCGTTGCTAGACTTCCACAGACTCGGAAGAAGTTCGATGCAATTTGGGTCATTGTTGACAGGCTGACCAAATCAGCACACTTCATTCCGGTGGCAGTCTCTTATTCATCCGAAAGGTTAGCTGAGATCTATATTCGGGAAATTGTTCGCCTTCATGGTGTGCCAATATCTATTATTTCGGATCGAGGTACGCAGTTTACCTCACGTTTCTGGAAGGCAGTCCAGCAAGAGTTGGGCACCCAGGTTGAATTAAGCACAACATTTCATCCGCAAACGGACGGACAGTCCGAGCGGACTATTCAAATATTGGAGGATATGCTCCGATCTTGTGTGATTGACTTTGGAGGTTCGTGGGATCAATTTTTACCATTAGCAGAGTTCGCCTACAAGAACAGCTACTAGTCGAGCATTCAGATGGCTCCTTATGAGGCTTTATATGGTAGGCGATGTCGAACTCCGGTTGGGTGGTTCGAGCCGGGGGAGGCTCGGTTGTTGGGTACGGATATGGTTCAGGAGGCCTTGAACAAGGTCAAAATCATTCAGGAAAGGCTTCGTACAGCTCAGTCCAGGAAAAAGAGCTATGCGATCGTAAGGCACGAGATATAGCCTTTATGGTTGGTGAGCGGGTATTACTCCGAGTGTCGCCTATGAAAGGCGTGATGAGATTTGGAAAGAAGGGCAAGCTTAGCCCTAGGTTCATTGGTCCATTCGAAATTCTTGATCGAGTGGGCGAGGTGGCTTATAGGCTTGCATTGCCGCCGAGCTTATCGGCCGTGCATCCAGTTTTCCATGTGTCCATGCTCCGGAAATATCACGGCGATCCAACTCACGTGCTAGATTTCAGCACTGTTCAGTTGGACTAGGACTTGTCTTATGAGGAAGAACCTGTAGCCATTCTAGACCGGCAAGTCCGTCAGCTGAGGTCGAATGTTTTCCTTCTGTTCGTGTACAGTGGGGAGGTCAGCCTCCTGAGGCATCAACCTGGGAGTCCGAGTCGGATATGCGGAGCCGTTATCCACATCTATTTCCCGTCCCAGGTACTTCTTTATCCTGTCTGTTCGAGGACGAACGGTTGTCTTAGAGGGGGAGAATGTAACGACCCGATGTGTCGTAGAAACACGTGGTAGTAAATCATATAGGTTTGGCTTGTTTAAAGAGCAAATCCTTCCTTGTGATTATGCAATCTTATTANGACCTGGTGGACTGTTCCAGAAAATTGAACTCCCCGAGTGGAAGTGGGAACGGATCACTATGGATTTCGTTGTTGGACTTCCACAGACTCGGAAGAAGTTCGATGCAATTTGGGTCATTGTTGACAGGCTGACCAAATCAGCACACTTTATTCCGGTGGCAGTCTCCTATTCATCCGAAAGGTTAGCTGAGATCTATATTCGGGAAATTGTTCGCCTTCATGGTGTGCCAATATCTATTATTTCGGATCGAGGTACGCAGTTTACCTCACGTTTCTGGAAGGCAGTCCAGCAAGAGTTGGGCACCCAGGTTGAATTAAGCACAACATTTCATCCGCAAACGGACGGACAGTCCGAGCGGACTATTCAAATATTGGAGGATATGCTCCGAGCTTGTGTTATTGACTTTGGAGGTTCGTGGGATCAATTTTTGCCATTATCAGAGTTCGCCTACAATAACAGCAACCAGTCGAGCATTCAGATGGCTCCTTATGAGGCTTTATATGGTAGGCGGTGTCGAACTCCGGTTGGGTGGTTTGAGCCGGGAGGCTCGGTTGTTAGGCATAGATCTGGTTCAGGAGGCCTTGAACAAGGTCAAAATTATTCAGGAAAGGCTTCGTACAGCTCAGTCCAGGCAAAAGAGCTATGCAGATCGTAAGTCACGAGATATAGCCTTTATGGTTGGTGAACGGGTATTACTCCGAGTGTCGCCTATGAAAGCTTAGCCCTAGGTTCATTGGCCCATTCGAAATCCTTGATCGAGTGGGGGAGGTGGCTTATAGGCTATGCATTGCCAACGAGCTTATTAGCCGTGCATCCAGTTTTCCATGTGTCCATGCTCCGGAAATATCACGGTGATCCAACTCACGTGCTAGATTTCAGTATTGTTCAGTTGGACGAGGACTTGTCTTATGAGGAAGAACCTGTAGCCATTCTAGACCGGCAAGTCCGTCAGCTGAGGTCGAAGAGTTTTCCTTCTGTTCGTGTACAGTGGAGAGGTCAGCCTCCTGAGGCATCGACCTGGGAGTCTGAGTCGGATATGCGGAGCCGTTATCCACATCTATTTCCCGTCTCAGGTACTTCTTTATCATGTCCGTTCGAGGACGAACGGTTGTCTTAGAGAGGGAGAATGTAACGACCCGATGTGTCGTAGAAACACGTGGTAGTAAATCATATAGATTTGGCTTGTTTCATGCGCAAATCCTTCCTTGTGATTATGCAATTTTATTATCTTTCTTTTTGCAGTAGATGAGGTATAAGAACCCAAGAGTAGGGAAAAGAATTCAAAAGATAAGAGAAAAAGGGCAAAAGGTGTCGCAAAGTCCACTATGCGATCACATATGTGCAAATGCGAGTCGCATAGTTGGCATCCTTCATCGCATAGTGAAGCAGAGAACTGGGCAAACTTCTTGTCAAAACTGCGACGAGAAATGCGATCGCATTTCAGGAATGCGAACCGCATATCTCGCACGGGCGTCGCATAGTGAAACAGAAAAAAAAACTGGGCAAACCTTTCGCCGAAAATGCAACGAGAAATGCGATCGATTTGAGGAATGCGAACCGAAAATTTGACAGTAGGATCGCAAAGTGAGACAGAGTTTTGGGGTCAAACATTTTGTCAGAAATGCGGCCCAAATGCGGACCGCATATGCGTTCTGCGACCAGAATGCGATCGCATTCTGGCATCTGGCCACTTATTTTCATTTCGATTTTGACCCACTATAAATAAGGACCCATAACCCTGACATGCAAAAACCCTCTCCTTTTAGACACTTTCTATGTAAAACTAACCAAACCACCTTCAACCCATAGCAAATCACCTTGTAAACAGCACCAAATTCCATGAAAACACCTCCATGACATAGCTATCAACTCCAAATTTTCAACCCAGCCCTTCCCATTTAAACTCACCAAAACCCAGCTGAAAAATCATCAAGAATAGCCCAAATGAACTGAAAATTTACCATGAAACCCTTCTTCAACATCCCAACATCAATTACAAAACCCCCCACTCTCTAACCCCAAGAACCTTAGCTCAAATTGCTACGAAAATCGTGAGCAGTACAAAAAAGGGTTCAGACGAATTTGAGGCTCGAAAGCTTGTGGCTTTGGATTGTTGCAGAGATTTGGACTCATTGGGAAATCTTGAATTTTGAAAGCAAAGCGAGGTAAGTGCTTGTCCTAATCTTAGCTTGAGGGACTAGAAATCCTGTGCTAATTGTTAAATTGCTTCTTGTTGAGAACAATGTATAGGTATGGTGACGAGTACCTATACATTGGTGTCGAGCATGACCGTGGGTCATATATTGAGAAGTGTTGTGCAATTATTGTTCTAATTGCTAAATATTATCTGTGATTGTTTTTGTAATATAAGTGGGAGCGGGTGGCACGCCTGCCACAAGATATCAAGAAATGAGGGCGGGTGGTACGCCTACCACATGAATTTATCATTATAATTGTTCCTCGTGATTACAGGTTGGTGTATCTTTTATTTGGCATAATTTAGATTTTTAGATGGACTAGTTGAATAAGGAAGTGTTAGAAGTCAAAAAGGGTTCAGTGTCTAAGTCATGGGTAGTGTCTTAGGAGTTCATTAGGAGTTTAAGGGATCCGGTGTCACAATAGTAGCGTCGTGTCTAGGTTTAATGAAATGATAATTGGGTTAGGAGGTTAATTGTAGAACTTCGACTGTAATTAAGTACTAACATTGATTGAGCTAAATAGGAGACGAATATGGTTTGGTTATAGCTGATTTCCCCCTGGCCAGGATGATTGTATGGTGTTGTTTATTCCCTAATTGGGAAGTTGTTATGTTGCTTTGTTCCCTTGTCGGGACTTCTTGTGAATGTCGTGGTATTGTAATTGGGAGCGGGTGGCACGCCTGCCACAGGATATATATATATTGTAAGTGGGAGCGGGTGGCACGCCTGCCACGAGATATTATGAAAGTGGGAGCGGGTGGTACGCTACCACAGGATATACTGTAAGTGGGAGCGGGTGGCACGCCTGCCACAAGAGGTTACTGTAAGTGGGAACGGGTTGCACGCCTGCAACAAGAGGTTACGGGAGGTGAAGGTGGCTTGTATTTCATCTCATTGTGTTAAAGGCTAAATTGTAGATTTCCTTCTTAATCGTTGATGATTCGTTTCGCTTTATTTGTCTGTTATTGCAATTTATGTTTTCTTTTCCCCGTTTAAATTGTTTATGTACTTCTAGTTTTCTGCTGTAGATACATATATGTTTATAACTAAACAGGTTTATCTGGAGTCTTGTCCTAGCCTCGCCACTACCTCGCCGGGGTTAGGCCAGGCACTTACCAGCACATGGGGTCGGTTGTGCTGATACTACACTCTGCACTCTTTTGTGCAGATCCCAGTGCCGCAGGCTTCGGACAGTAGAAAGCTTCCAGCCTTGTGATTATCAGGCGACCCAAGGTAGTACTGCAGACGTTCGTAGATCTTAGCGTCCCCTGTCCATTTCCTTTACCTGTTTCTTCCATGTAGTTCGGAAACAGTATTTTGTTATTTCTTTCAAAACCTTGTTTGTAGTACTCTTAGACAGTCTGTGAAACTGTGACACCAGATCTTGGGTGGTTGTAAAAGAGATTTTATTTAAATTATTCTATGTACTTCGCTCGTTAAATTGTGATGTTTGTTTATGGTTGGTATTAGTTGAATTGATCTCGAATGAAAACGTGGTAAATAATTCGGTTGATTGGCTTGCCTAGCTTTCACTAGTAGGCGCCATCACGACTCCCGAGGGTGGGAAATCCGGGTCGTGATAGGCTGGTATCAGAGCCCGGTATACGTGGGTCTCACAGTTCACAGACAAGCTCAGTAGAGTCTGAGGGATCGGTACGGAGACGTCTGTATTTATCCCCTAGAGGCTATAGAGTTAGGAAAAACTTCACATTTGTTCTTTCTTATCGTGCGGTTTTATTTCTTAATGTAAATCGAACTCCTCTTCTGTTCCTCGTAGATGGCGAGAACACGCGCTTCCTCTTCTACCGCTCAGCAGCCCGAGCCCCCAGCAACAGCTCCTACACGGGGCAGAGGGCGTGGCCGAGGTCGTGCTAGGGGTCGAGGCAGGGGCAGGACTCAGCCTCCTGCAACAGCACCTGTGGCGGAACCTCAGGTTGATCTTGACGAGGGGGTTCCAGTCCCAGCAGTTCCGGTGGGCCCAGCTTAGGTCCCCGAGGGGTTTATTGCTACCCCAGTTCTTCAGGACGCTCTGGTCCGGTTGGTGGGCCTTGTGGAGAATGTTACTATAGCGGGCTTACTTCCTGTAGCACCAGCCACTCCTCAGGCTGGGGAAGGAACTCATACTACGGCTACTCGTACCCCGGAGCAAGTAGCTCCCCAGGCTCAGGTCCCAGCAGTTCAGCCAGCTATGATGGTTCAGCCGGGAGCAGTAGCTCAGGCCGGCAATGGGGCGGCCATGTCCGCCGATGTTTTGTGGAGACTGGATAGGTTCACCAAGCTCTTCACTACTACCTTCAGCGGTGCTTCTTCGGAGGATCCCCAGGACTTCCTATACAGTTGCCACGAGGTCCTCAGGAATATGGGTATTGTTGAGACTAACGGGGTAGACTTCACGGCATTTCGCCTGTCTGGACCCGCCAAGACTTGGTGGAGGGACTATTGCTTGACTAGACCAGTCGGTCTGCCATCTTTAACTTGGGAACAGTTTATGGAGCTGTTTCTGGAAAAGTTTCTCCCCGTCACTCAGAGAGAGGCTTATCGGAGGCAATTTGAGCGCCTTCAACAGGGGTCCATGACAGTTACCCAGTATGAGTCCAGGTTCATCGACTTGGCTCGACATGCTCTCATCATACTTCCTATAGAGAGGGAGAGGGTGAGGAGATTTATTGACGGTCTCATTCAGCCGATTCGCCTTCAGATGGCTAGGGAGACTGGTAGTGAGATTACATTCCAGGAGGCAGTCAATGTGGCCCGCAGAGTCGAGATGGTTCTGTCACATGGGAGTGGTCATGGGTCGGATAAGAGACCCCGTCATTCCGGCAGATTCATTGGTGCTTCATCTGGAAACAGAGATTCTTATGGTAGAGGCCATCCCCCTCGGCCTTTCCAGTCAGCTCTCCAGGTTTCTCACGGTGCTTCAGGTCACCGCGGTACTCAGATGCAGTACCTTGATCAGTAATCCATCAGTGCGTCACCGCTTCATAGTTTCTAGGGTCGACAGTGGAGGGCTTGTTTTATTTGTGGTGACACAAGGCACATTTCTAGGTATTGCCATCGTGCCTTAAGTAACTCTCCACACTAGGATTCTCGTGCTAGGACTTAGGCACCTAATGTTCCGCCGTCCGCCCAACTAGCTGGAGGTGGAGGTAGAGGTGCTAGAACTGGAGGTAGAGGTACTAGAGGTGAAACTCAGGTCGGCAGAGGTGGGGGTAGCCAGCAGCCGGCCGTCCTAGAGATGTGGCTCAGGGTGGTGGAGCTGAGCCCCGATGTTATGCTTTTCCAGCCCGGCCCGAGGCTGAAGCTTCAGATGCTGTAATCACAGGTATAATTTTGGTTTGTGATAGAGAAGCTTCAGTATTATTTGATCCGGGGTCTACTTACTCATATGTCTCATCTTACTTTGCACCGTATCTAGTCATGCTTAGTGATTCGTTGAGTGTTCCGGTACATGTGTCTACCCCGATGAGTGATTCCATTGTGGTAGATCGAGTCCATCGTTCCTGTGTTGTAGTTATTGAGGTCCTTGAGACCCGGGTAGACTTATTGCTTCTAGACATGGTTGATTTTGATATTATACTGGGAATGGACTGGTTATCACCCTATCACGCCATCCTTTGACTGCCATGCAAAGACTGTGACCTTAGCTTTACCGGTTATGCCTCGTTTAGAGTGGAAAAGGACTCCTGGTCATTCCACCCGTAACCTTATCTCTTATGTGAAGGCTCGACGCATGGTCGAGAAGGGATGTTTGTCTTATCTGGCTCATGTTCGTGATTCCAGTGCAGAGGTCCCCTCTATTGAGTCTGTGCCCGTGGTCCGTGAGCTTCCCGAGGTCTTCCCCTCCGACCTGCCGGGGATGCCACCTGACAGGGATATAGACTTCGGTATTGATTTGGCTCCGGGCACCCAACCCATTTCTATTCTGCCATATCGCATGGCCCCGCCAGAGTTAAAAGAATTGAAAGAGCAGCTGCAAGACTTGCTCGAGAAGGGTTTCATTAGGCCCAGCATTTCACCTTGGGGTGCGCCCGTGTTATTCGTTAAAAAGAAGGACGGGTCAATGAGAATGTGCATCGATTACCGGCAATTGAACAAGGTTACCATAAAAAATAAGTACCCATTACCGAGGATCGATGATTTGTTTGACCAGCTCCAGGGTGCCAGGGTATTTTCAAAAATTGATTTGAGGTCTGGTTACCATCAGTTGAAGATTAGGGCATCTGATGTCCCTAAGACAGCTTTCCGCACTCGGTACGGGCATTATGAATTCGTGGTCATGTCCTTTGGGTTGACAAATGCCCCAGCAGCTTTTATGGACTTGATGAACCGAGTGTTCAGACCTTACGTGGATTCGTTCGTGATAGTTTTCATCGACGACATCCTAGTATATTCTCGTAGCCAGGAGGAGCACGCGCAGCATCTCAGAGTAGTTCTTCAGACTCTGAGAGATAGTCGGTATTATGCTAAATTTTCAAAGTGTGAATTCTGGCTGAGTTCGGTTACATTTCTGGGTCATATTGTATCGGCAGAGGGTATTCAGGTTGATCCGAAAAAAGATTGAGGCAGTCAAGAACTGGCCTAGGCCGGCATCAGTCACAGAGATTCGGAGTTTCTTGGGACTGGCAGGCTACTACCGTCGGTTCGTGGAGGGGTTTTCATCTATTGCAGCCCCGATGACCAAGTTGACCCAGAAAGGTTTCCAGTTCCAGTGGTCGGATGAGTGTGAGACGAGCTTTCAGAAGCTCAAGACAGCTCTGACCACAGCACCAATGTTAGTCTTACCCACAGGCTCAGGGCCTTACACAGTTTATTGTGATGCCTCACGTACTGGGCTTGGTGCAGTGTTAATGCAAGAGGGCATGGTCATTGCCTATGCTTCGAGGAAGTTGAAGGTTCATGAGAAAAACTATCCGGTGCATGATCTAGAATTGGCAGCCATAATCCACGCCTTGAAGATTTGGAGACACTACTTATATGGCGCGCCGTGTGAGGTGTTCACGGATGATAAGAGTCACAAGTATCTGTTCAAGCAAAAGGAACTAAATTTAAGGCAGAGGAGATGGCTGGAATTGTTAAAGGACTACGATGTCACTATCCTATATCACCCGGGAAAGGCCAACGTGGTGGCCGATGCCTTGAGTAGGAAATGGGCTAGTATGGGCAGTCTTGCTTATATTCCGGTCTTTGGGCATTCAGACTTTGGCCAATCAATTTGTGAGATTGGATATTTCTGAGCCTAATCGGGTATTAGCTTACACGGTCGCTCGTTCCTCGTTGTTAGAGCGTATCCATGATAGACAGTTTGATGATCCCCATTTGTGTGTCCTTAGAGATACGGTACAGCGAGGAGGTGCCAAGCAGGTCACCTTAGGTGATGATGGAATTTTGAGACTGCAGGGTCGAGTTTGTGTGCCCAATGTAGAGGGACTTCGGGAAGTGATTCTGAAAGAGGCCTATAGCTCCAGGTACTCTATTCATCCGTGCGCCGCAAAGATGTATCAGGATTTGCGACAACATTATTGGTGTCGAAGAATGAAGAAGGATATAGTTGTATACGTGGCTCGGTGTTTGAATTGTCTGCAGGTTAAGTGCGAGCATCAGCGACCTGGTGGACTGTTCCAGAAAATTGAACTCCCCGAGTGGAAGTGGGAACGGATCACTATGGATTTCGTTGTTGGACTTCCACAGACTCGGAAGAAGTTCGATGCAATTTGGGTCACTGTTGACAGGCTGACCAAATCAGTTCACTTCATTCCGGTGGCAGTCTCCTATTCATCCGAAAGGTTAGCTGAGATCTATATCCGGGAAATTGTTCGCCTTCATGGTGTGCCGGTATCTATTATTTCGGATCGAGGTACGCAGTTTACCTCACGTTTCTGGAAGGCAGTACAGCGAGAGTTGGGCACCCAGGTTGAATTAAGCACAACATTTCATCCGCAAACGGACGGGCAGTCCGAGCGGACTATTCAAATATTTGAGGATATGCTCCGAGCTTGTGTTATTGACTTTGGAGGTTCGTGGGATCAATTTTTGCCATTAGCAGAGTTCGCCTACAATAACAGCTACCAGTCGACCATTCAGATGGCTCCTTATGAAGCTCTATATGGTAGGCGGTGTCGAACTCCGGTTGGGTGGTTCGAGCGGGGGGAGGCTCGGTTGTTGGGTACGGATCTGGTTCAGGAGGCCTTGAACAAGGTCAAAATCATTCAAGAAAGGCTTCGTACAGCTCAGTCCAGGCAAAAGAGCTATGCAGATCGTAAATCACGAGATATAGCCTTTATGGTTGGTGAACGGATGTTACTCCGAGTGTCGCCTATGAAAGGTGTGATGAGATTTGGAAAGAAGGGCAAGCTTAGCCCTAGGTTCATTGGCCCATTCGAAATCCTTGATCGAGTGGGGGAGGTGGCTTATAGGCTTGTATTGCCACCGAGCTTATCAGCCGTGCATCCAGTTTTCCATGTGTCCATGCTCCGGAAATATCACGGCGATCCAACTCACGTGCTAGATTTCAGCACTGTTCAGTTGGACGAGGACTTGTCTAATGAGGAAGAACCTGTAGCCATTCTAGACCGGCAAGTCCGTTAGCTGAGCTCGAAGAGTTTTCCTTCTGTTCGTGTACAGTGGAGAGGTCAGCCTCCTGAGGCATCGACCTAGGAGTCCGAGTCGGATATGCGAAGCCGTTATCCACATCTATTTCCCGTCTCAGGTACTTCTTTATCCTGTCCGTTCGAGGACGAACGGTTGTCTTAGAGGGGGAGAATGTAACGACCCGATGTGTTGTAGAAACACGTGGTAGTAAATCATATAGATTTGGCTTGTTTGATGTGCAAATCCTTCCTTGTGATTATGCAATCTTATTATTTTTCTTTTTGCAGTAAATGAGGCATAAGAACCCAAGGGTAGGGAAAAGAATTCAAAAGATAAGAGAAAAAGGGCAAAAGGTGTCGCAAAGTCCACTATGCGATCGCATATGTGCAAATGCGAGTCGCATAGTTGGCATCCTTCGTCACATAGTGAAGCAGAGAACTGGGCAAACTTCTTGTTGAAAATGCGACGAGAATGCGGATCACATTTCAGATATGCGAACCGCATATCTCGCAAAGGCGTCGCATAGTGAAACAGAAAAACTGGGCAAACCTTTCGTCGAAAATGCGACAAGAAATGCGATCGCATTTCAGGAATGCGAACCGCAGATTTGACAGTAGGATCCCAGAGTGAGACAGAGTTTTGGGGTCAAATATTGTGTCAGAAATGTGGCCTAAATGCGGACCGCATATGCGTTCTGCGACCAGAATGCGATAGCATTCTGGCATCTGGCCACTTATTTTCATTTCGATTTCGACCCACTATAAATAAGGACCCATAACCCTGACATGCAAAAACCCTCTCCTTTTAGACACTTTCTATGTAAAACTAACCAAACCACCTTCAACCCATAGCAAATCACCTTGTAAACAGCACCAAATTCCATGAAAACACCTCCATGACATAGCTATCAACTCCAAATTTTCAACCCAGCCCTTCCCATTTAAACTCACCAAAACCCAGCTGAAAAATCATCAAGAATAGCCCAAATGAACTGAAAATTTACCATGAAACCCTTCTTCAATATCCCAACTTCAATTACAAAACCCCCCACTCTCTAACCCCAAGAACCTCAGCTCACATTGCTGCGAAAATCGTGAGCAGTACCAAAAAGGGTTCAGACGAATTTGAGGCTCGAAAGCTTGTGGCCTTGGATTGTTGCAGAGATTTGGACTCATTGGGAAATCTTAAATTTTGAAAGCAAAGCGAGGTAAGTGGTTGTCCTAATCTTAGCTTGAGGTACTAGAAATCCTGTGCTAATTGTTAAATTGCTTCTTGTTGAGAACAATGTATAGGTATGGTGACGAGTACCTATACATTGGTGTCGAGCATGACCGTGGGTCATATATTGAGAAGTGTTGTGCAATTATTGTTCTAATTGCTAAATATTATCTGTGATTGTTGTTGTAATATAAATGGGAGCGGGTGGCACGCCTGCCACAAGATATCAAGAAATGAGGGCGGGTGGTACGCCTACCACATGAATTTATCATTATAATTGTTCCTCGTGATTACAGGTTGGTGTATCTTTTATTCGGCATAATTTAGATTGTTAGATGGACTAGTTGAATAAGGAAGTGTTAGAAGTCAAAAAGGGTTCAGTGTCTAAGTCATGGGTAGTGTCTTAGGAGTTTATTAGGAGTATAAGGGATCCGGTGTCACAATAGTAGCGTCGTGTCTAGGTTTAATGAAATGATAATTGGGTTAGGAGGTTAATTGTAGAACTTTGACTGTAATTAAGTACTAACATTGATTGAGCTAAATAGGAGTCGAATATGGTTTGGTTATAGCTGATTTCCCCCTGGCCAGGATGATTGTTTGATGTTGTTTATTCCCTAATTGGGAAGTTGTTATGTTGCCTTGTTCCCTTGTCGGGACTTCTTGTGATTGTTGTGGTATTGTAAGTGGGAGCGGGTGGAACGCCTGCCACAGGATATATTG
>MCJB01039033.1:0-56914 GCA_002018475.1 Nicotiana obtusifolia | reverse complement strand
GGGGGGGGGGGGGGATGATATGAGGATACGATAACAATGAGTTCCACGTTGATCAGGAATGAAGAACCAAAAATATATTTACATTATCGGGACCGAGGACTGTGTGAAAAGCCCCGTAGAAACAAGTTGTACAAGTTAGCCACAAGTAATGGCGATTTCTTTTCAGCATAGCAAATGTTTATGTATTTTTGGAAAATAGAAGGAATAAAATAAAATCATTTTTTTAAATCTTGTTTCTTGTCTGAACGATGAATTAACTTTGACATTTGAAAGTTAAACAAGTACTTCAAATGCTAGTACCGTAATGAATAGGAGACGTCCTCTTCAAGAGCATCGTAAACATAAGAGGGCCCTCTCTTATAAAAACCCTCATGGTAAAGGGTTAGTTCCGGAAGAAAAATACACTCGAAGCCGCACACGAAAAGGACGCAAAAAGTAAAGTTCTTCAAATACTTATCAAAGCCCTCAAGGAAAAGGGCTAATACGAGGAGCCAAAAATGCTTTCGTGGAGAATACACCCAAAAGTTTCACATAATAAGACGTAAAAAAGTCTGCGCAAAATTCTTTATGAAATGCAAAGATTAAAGGCCTGCATGAATATTGTAACGATGAGAAGACTCAAACAATACTTGAGAAAAAGATGTTTTTATTTACAAAACATGACAAAATGGCATAGATACGAGAATTGGAAAAAGAAAAGAAAAGCTAAACTGCATTGTCTCCGAAACCAGGAGGAAGAGAAGTGTCCGTGCCCTCGGAAGAAGTAGTCGGATTCACCGATGGATCAACATTTTCACCAGTTTGGCCTTCGGCATCATCATCCTCCGATTCTTCTTCAGTTCCCGAAAACTCGGAACCGGAATCAAAAGGACCAGGTGCATTAGACCTCGATGGGAGTCCACTTTTAGCAGCTCACTCAAGCTCGCGGCCCTTAGCAATTTCGGCATCAAAATCAATGAAATCCTTTTTGGCCTCTTCTAAGGTTTTTCTCCTCATGCTGCACATGGAGTAAGTTTTTTCAACAACGAGGGAAGCCTCTCGGTGCTTGAGTTCTTCTTTGAGTTGGGTTACCTCGTCAGAAAGTTTTTCCTGGGAGGACGTAGCAGATTTGAGGCTGACATCAAGGTCGCAGACAATTGGACTAAAGAGCCTATT
Source organism: Nicotiana obtusifolia (assembly GCA_002018475.1). Classification (NCBI taxonomy): domain Eukaryota; kingdom Viridiplantae; phylum Streptophyta; class Magnoliopsida; order Solanales; family Solanaceae; genus Nicotiana; species Nicotiana obtusifolia. Next base: position 55,759 of record MCJB01039033.1, on the reverse strand, counting down.
ATGCTCGATAGTTTTCCTGTACTTCTCTTCTAGCTGGGCGTGTTTCGCTCCCCCAGCAGCAAGCTCTTCAATTTTGGAGTTCAAGGCTTCCTCTAAGTTAATCACTCTTTCAGCAGAGGCAGCCTCACGTTCGGTTGGAGCAAGAATGACGTTATGGACTTCAACCCATTTGTCCTTGGCTTCGACAAATCTAAACCTTAGAGGGTCAATTTCTTGGCTAAGGGTTACTACTTCTTGTTCACTCTACCGCAAACGAGCTTCCAATACAATAGCCTTAGCAGCTTTGGACTTCCAGTTCAGAAAAACGAGTGACATGTTGCTCTTGCTCTACCAAAAGCTGATCCCATGCGGAGATAATCTCTTCTTCTTCACATATCAAGCTCTGAAGGCCCTCGAAAGAAAGATACTTGGCCTACAGAGTAATAAGGGTAAAATTCATGAGATGTTCACGTCCAAAAATAGGAGAAGTAATAAAGGAAGAAAGGAACGTACCGCTGCGGCGTTATGCATAGCATTGTTCAACAAACACTCTCCCGAGAGTGCTTAAATCTTTTTTCGATATTTCTCTGAGGCCAAAGGCTTCAGATAATTAGCAAGCTCCACCGGTCGCGATAGCAAGTTGCATCCGGTAGAGACTGAAAGAGTAATGTTCCCACCCTTTATGGATCTTCAGAAGGGGCAACATAATTTTGCCCTAAATTCCCATGAACTGGGGACTGTGGAAGAGGAACCTCTTCTTCATGGTTAGACGCGGCCGGTGGAGGTGGTGTAGCAATTGCTGATAGAAGAATGGATGAAGATGGAAGTGATGTAGTAGTTGCTGGTGTTGGTGAAGATGGAGATGAAGCTGATGGAATTGAAGAGTGAGAAGCAGCTACGTCAAATGCAGTGCTGGTTGTTGGATGCTCGCCAACCAAAGACGGCAGGAGTCTGGTGTTCAGCTCCATAGTACTTGACACAGCAATTGGGGCCCGAAAACGGGAGTTGAAATTATCTACTAATTCAAATTCTCCCCTAAGTATCGGGGCATCGTCCTCGGTTGGTGCAACTCTCTCAACAAATTGAGCAACCTGTTGAGATGATGAGGATCGTCGTCTTCTATGTAGAGAAGCTCCCTCATCAATAGCTTCTTCATCATCATCGATCATCACGGTGTCTATGACCGGTCCGGAAGGAAGGCCAGTCATCATCGCTACCGGAGATGAGCCGGGGGCATCAGTCCTCGCCGATCTTTGGTTGTTTGTCTTCCAGCCGGGGACTCCGAAAAGAAGTATTTGCTCTCAAAGCAGGCTCAGACCCACCTGTTCGAGTAAGCGCCTCCTGAAGCAACCTCGCCGCATCAGCAAGGTCAGCCAAGACATCCTCCTCAGGAACAGTAACAGAGCCTGCGTGTAGACCTAATTTCATAGACAAGTTAGAAGAGATAAATCAAATTCTTTACATGAAAAATTGGAAGAAGATGATTTTGAATTACCATGATTATTGGCCTTCCACTCGTATTTAGGGGCCAGTTCTTTCCACAAGCTAGTCCCGGGCGTCGTAACGTCCAAGATTTTTGGTACCCACCAGTCTAAACCTTCAATCACCGGTGGGACCTATCGAATTGTTGAAACAAACGAAGGATGGAGGATCAATACAACCATTAAATATTTTTAATAAAAGTAAATACTAAACAAAAAGCTTATGAGTGCGGTTCCAAGCGACCGGAAAGGATGAAGCTGTTGCCGGAATGATATCGTCGGTGGCAATTGCAACGAACTATTCCATCCATCCACGTTCGTTGTCATCGTCCATGCTAGAAAATAAAGCATGGTGGCACGCTTGCAGAGGTTTATCATTCCCCTGCAGAAGATTTTGGGAGAATAAAGATTCATCATGTGAGCTAAGGATAGCTCCTCTCCAGTTTCCTGGCCCAAACGCCGAAGGCAAGCAACTGTCCTCCACACAGAAGGACTTACTTGTGCCAAACGCATATGGTAACGAAGGCAAAACTCCACAATCACGGACTCAAGCTCTCCGCTCAAAGAAAACACACCCAAAATAAAGGGGTACGTGTAAGTATATGTAAAATCCTCCTTGGAAAGGGTGACTCACTTCGATAGGTCAGGAGCGATAACTTCTAAGTCATGAAAATATTCTTTCATAGAAGGAATGCTCGAAGGAAGTGTGGAAGAAGGATACCTGCTAACGGCCCATGTACGAGAATTAGCAGTAGGGAATTTCTCTTTGAAGTCTTTTATGGTAATAAGACTTCTAGGGATGATGGAGCCTACTGTTGGGGGAACAGAGTCCTAGGTTTTGTTTTTGCTTTTTGAGGAACCGGTACGTTTCGAGGAAGAAGCCATTTCTGGAAAGAAAGGGTTTTTCGTTTGAAGAGAATTGGAAAAAAGATGAAGAAACAATATGCAAGTTAGATGATGGAAGTTCGAAAAGTTATGAAGTATAAGTGTGGAAGTTGATTCGTAGAAGTAAAAGTTTTGGCGGCTAAATTCATGGCTAGAATTATCTCGATAATCGACAAAAGATATGGTGAATCATGGGAAGACGCGTGTTCGATTCATTAAATGCAGAGGGACGTGTGTCTAATCAACCGTCAGAAACTTTTAGAGGGAATTATAGTAATTTCCGCCAAAAAAGTGTTTCTACCAACTTTCCGGTAACACAAAGTTATGTAACTGAAAAGCAGGGGGACTATCTGTATTGGGTAATATATGTTATAGCACGTGGCCGTCCGAGAAAGGGACACATGGAACCCAGGAATAGGGGATGATTGAAGACTGAAGACAACTGTTTCGCTTGTCACTGGGAAGAACCATGCTCATAAATATGTGATAAATGCTCTTCTCCCGGAAGCATTCAATAGAGAATATTCATAGCATTAAGAGCAGTTATCTGTTACAAAAAATTTGGCATTTATGTTCACCGTTACATCTTCATCAATGCCCCTCATAATTGACATTAAATAAGGGCAGGACCCTAGGACTTTCTTCATAGCTATAAATAGTGAGCTCAAATGTCATTGTAAGGGGGGTTTTTTTTGGCAAACTTATACTATATTTTATACAAAGCTCAATCTAATTTTATACTGATTTCTTGATTCTTTTGTTGTTGTGCCCGGAAACCTTATTCTCGGAATTGTTGCTTCTGCTATTTCGTCTATATCTTAAGGCTAAGTATTGCGTAACTCTTCAATTATTTATTTATTCCAGGATCAAATTAATTTTCTACACCGACATGTATATATATGTATAATAATATATAATTAATTTTTATTTTATATTTACCGACTAAAAAAATAAATAATAAATCCGGCCGATAATTTGAGTAAAGAACCCAAAAGAAATTGTACTTGAGAAGATCTTTATTTTGCATTCTTATTTCGTTTTGAAGAATTAACCACGACATTTATTCAACCGCGTAAACTAAATATAGCTGAGAAATGTATAATTATGTATAATCAATATATAATTTAGGTATAGATAAGAAAAACTAAACAATGAATTTAATTAGTTATTTGTTTAAAGATCCTCCTTGTTATTTACTTGTTGGTGCAGAGCATGTATCGATCCGGTAAAGAAATGGATAGACAAAATCTACTTCCACTTGATTGTGTTAGAAATTGGTGAGTTTTGATTTTGATGATTAACAAATATGGTAGATAGATTGGGTTGGTCGGAAGACTTGGTGAAGGACCTGGTCTGTATAAGAATATATAATTAATTTTTAATTTATATTTATCGACTAAAAAAATAAATAATAAATCCGGCCGATAATTTGAGTAAAGAACCCAAAAGAAATTGTACTTGAGAAGATCTTTATTTTGCATTCTTATTTCGTTTTGAAGAATTAGCCAAGGCATTTATTCAACCGCGTAAACTAAATATAGCTGAGAAATGTATAATTATGTATAATCAATATATAATTTAGGTATAGATAAGAAAAACTAAACAATGAATTTAATTAGTTATTTGTTTAAAGATCCTCCTTGTTATTTACTTGTAGGTGCAGAGCATGTATCGAGTTTGATTGTGTTGGAAATTGGTGAGTTTTGATTTTGATGATTAACAAATATGGCAGATAGATTGGGTTGGTCGGAAGACTTGGTGAAGGACCTGGTCTGCTGGGTTGGTCTTGTAGAGTGCTGACACTTAATTCTAACGGGAGTAGAATTTACTTTTGAGAGATATATTATCTTATTTTGTGTTTTATGACCTACTAACTACCTACATAATAAAAAATTTTGGTAAATCTTTATTGTTAATCTGAAGACCAAGTTTGTAAGGAAGTAGAGTCAAAAGTAGATTTATTTTAGTAAAAGAATCATATTTTTTATTATATACTTCTTTTATTCTCTAGGGTAGGGAGATCTTTAAAGGATATATGTTGCACCAAATTGGTGGAAATTAAACATGTTTCTTGCTGGAAAAGAGTTAGAATTGCAATAGGAAATAAATAAGGAAAACCATGTGGTCATATATGGTAAGTTCTCTATGAAGTAGGTTTCTTATTATTTGTATTTTTTTATGATTTGGACTCTTTATGCTACTAATATGTTAATTATATGTAGTTCAAGTTTACTTTATTGCAGGTATGCACTTACATTATTTCTTCAGAGAAAATTGAGAGAAGAGTGAGAAAAAACGAGTTCAAAATTTTGAAGTGGATATTGAAGGCTGGAACGCGCAGAAGAACCAGACTAGAAAACACGTTCCTTGATATAGTGTCAAATTCATTGTGTCTAGCCTAGTTCATTGTATTAGGCTTGTTGAGTTGTAATCTTATTTATTATACAAGAAGCCTTTCGAGGGGTTTTTATCTATGAGAGAATTCAAGTCTTAGGCTAGAGTTACCTTGAGTTTTTTGCTACAATCATAGTGGTTGTAGGCAGTCAAGCGGTTAGGATTTAGTCTCTTAGGTTATACGAGTTTTGTAACTTGAAACTGCTCGTTGTTTTGGTGAAGTTTTTGTGAGAAATCTCAGAGGTGGGTCGTGGTTTTTACTCCCTTGAGCAAGGAAGTCTTCCACGTAAAAATCTCCTGTATATTTAATTCCGCAATTTACTATTTCAGTTATTTAACGAAGGAGCAGATATAAGAACCAAGTTCTTATACAGGTGTCTAAGTGGTGCACCAAGTCAACAATTAGTATTAGAGCATGTTCTTAGAAATAAAGGCTAATACCTTGAGAGATCCTAAATATGAGTGCATCATCTGGAATGAATGAGGGACAATCTACCACTCGTCCACCACTGTTTAATGGCCAACGCAATAGTTGGCGAAAAAATCGCATGGAAAATTTCTTGCGAGCTGAAGACTACGAATTGTGCGAAATAGTTACTGATGGACCCCTAATTCCTACCAAGAAAAGTAGGGACGAACAAAATATGCATAAGATTAAGGAAAAATTCACCGCTAATGATTACAAGATGTTAGAGAAGAACGCTAAGGCCATCAAGATACTGACTTGTGGATTAGGTCCAGATGAATATAATAGGATTTCTTTCTGTTCCTCAGTAAAAAAAATTCGGGATGCCTTGAAAAGTGCTCATGAAGGTACTACCCAGATAAAAAGGGCTAGAATTGAACTCCTTATGAGACAATATGAATTATTTTCTATGGATGATAGGGAGACAACAAAGGACACGCATGCTTGGTTTATTGTTATTACTAATGAACTCCAATCTCTTGGAAAAGTATTTTCTTCTGAAGTACTTGTCAGGAAAATCGTAAGGATAATGCCATCCTCATGGGAGAACAAGGTTACATGCATCCAAAAAGCGAAGAAGTCAGACAAATTGACAATGGATGAACTTATTGGAAATTTGTTGATTTATGAGCTTCGTAAGAATAATCAAAGCAAGGATGAGCCAAAGTAAAAACAAAGTCTAGCCTTAACAACAGATGTGAGTGATGATGCCATCCTCATGGGAGAACAAGGTTACATACATCCAAAAAGCGAAGAAGTTAGACAAATTGGCAATGGATGAACTTATTGGAAACTTCTTGATTTATGAGCTTCGTAAGAATAATCAAAGCAAGGATGAGCCAAAGTAAAAATAAAGTCTAGCCTTAACAGCAGATGTGAGTGATGAATTTGACCTTGATGAGGAAGAACTTGATGTACTAACTTGCAAGCTAAAAGAGGTTCTCATAAATGAATGAGCAGAAACGGAGAAGGAACAGTCAAAGGACCTAGTCCTTTGAGCGCTTTAGGTCCCCAAAGAGGTCATTTGACAACACTTTGAGAAGAGCCATGCTAGTAGCCTTTCATGATAGTTACGACGAAGAATCAGAAAGCGAAGGTGATGAAGATGGAGTTCTTGCTATGATGGCCACGGGTGACTAAAACTCTAAGAATAAATCTAATGAGGTAAACCCTTCTGATTTCAAAGAAAATATTCATACACTATCTAAGAAAGCATTGATGCCTGTAGTGCTCTCTTTGATGAACGAAATTAATAGGTTGAGTGCTGATAATGATCAGTTGATGAATAGTTTCAAGTGTTAAACTAGACTCCTTAGTCTTGAAAATAATAATGTTGAACTTGAAAACCAAATCAAAGATCTTAAGGAACAGAATTTGTTCTTAAAAATGAAAATGCAGCACTCAAACTTGTAAATTTGAAATCAAAGGAAGTACTAAATAAAGGTAAGGGATTAATTAGTGATTCAGATTGCTCTTGAAAAGGAATTGAGAAAAATTATACCTTGAAACTGAAAAGAATAGATTACTTGAAGAGAATCTGATCAAAATTAATTATGAACTTACCAGAATCACTTAGTAGAACAAGTCCTCGGATGCACTAAATAGGCTGAAAAAAATCATAACAGGAATAAGACTGTAATTGGATATGAGAAATCTTTTTCTAAATTGGATCCTAAGTATGTAGAGATTCATAAAAATAAGTTGTGCACACATTGCCCTAAAACTGGTCATTTCAAGAATAGTTGCACAACTTTGTTTAAGGCAAAACTAAAAAATAAAAAATACATTTTGCCTAATTGGATTAAGAGGTACTTGATTCATCCTTTTAGTTAAAAGAAAAGACCCAAGCTAGTCTGGGTTCCTAAATCTAACCTCTAATTTAGTTTTGCATGCTAAAGTGAGAGGGAGCAACCAATTGTGCTACTTAGATTCGTATATTGGTTGCTCAAGGCACATAACTGAAGATAAATCCAATTTTCTCTCACATACAACGTTCAAAAGAGGGAGTGCGTCATTTGGTAAAAAAGGTTAAATTATTAGTAAAGGTAAGATAGGTAAGTCACTCTCTCACTCTATAGATTATGTGTATTTGGTTGTGGATGGTAAGCTTGAAAGTGCTTATGTAATTTTTTTGATAAATTTGATGCTCTAATTGAGAAGAATGTGCTGGATGATAATTTTGAAATGGACACTATTCGAAGTCAAGCTTCGAGTGAGAAAATATTCATGAGTACACATGTTGAGGAACCATTCGAGGGAACTGGTCCTGAAGTAGACTCCTCTACAGTTGGGCATGGTTTAAATTAATCAGAGGGAATAAATTATTGACACGCAATGAACATAGTTCATATGAAAAGAATATGCTGGAACTTGGTTTGATAAATCACATATGTGCTTGCTTGAGTCTTCCCTCAAGTGATTGGCTAGTATGATATGTATTTAATGTATGTTAAAATAGCTTAAATGTCTTTCCTAGTCTTATATTGTAAAAAGTATGTACTCAGACTAAGATATAACAGTTCTCACAGTGGTCTAATGATGCTATCCTTATTGTTAAAGATGGAGAGTCATTGTAGGTTGGGAAGGAACAAGCAGACGAACCTGGTTCGTCAGTGTTCAGGTATACACTCACTCACTCTAGACTGAATTCATTTTTTTCTTGCAAAAGCCACATAGTCCAGTCTAAACTCCACTTAAAAATACATCCTCTACCCAGAATGTTCAAACTTTTTAAAGCCCTAGCCTCACACACATCATAAACATTGTCATCCATAAAACATGAAAGGAGAAAAAGATGTAGATACAAAGGGGGAATCAAAAGTTGAGATTCAAAACGAGCATTGATCTAAGAACGAAGAAAATGATGCACATACTGAGGAGGAACGGGAACTTATGATTGAAAGAAATTTTTTGAGTTGAGTGTTGTTTACAAAACAAAAAAATGAAAAAAAGGAAAAGAAAAAAGGGGAAGAATATGTGTTTGCTCAAAAGTAAAAGTGAATATTGTCTGGTTTTGCATATTTTGAAAAGTTATATGCCTAGCTATCTATAGGGTTGCAATGAATGAAAGGTGAGTCCCTTACACTTGTGCAAAAGCTCTGTGTGTTGTGTATGGATAAATGGGGCATCAAATGAAGAAGAATCAGTTCCTCAGCACCTCTTCCAAAAAGAAAAAAAAGGACTTAAAAGAAGAAGGTGAATATGATATTGTTCAAGTTCACTGGAACCAAAATGGTGAAAGGAGGAATTATTACTGAAGTTGAAAACGGAGAAAAGAATTTTTTTTTTAATTCTTGAAACCCTTGAACCTGGTCCTTTACACTTTTTCCTATGAAATAAGATCAATTCCCTTTTGATCATGTGGTCTTTTGTTGAACAATCATGCTTTTATTTCTATATAATGATGTAGTGCTTAACTATTACATTGCAATTGGCTTTTGCTTAATGTAATTCCTGTTTGCTTTGGTTTCACTACTTTTTAATGGCTAGCATCCTTAGATTAATGTTCTTGATAGTGTTTAACTTGATTGTTCGTTTTGTAGCCCTAGCGGCCATATGATTGATATTACATTCTTGTTACATGTTTGGCATACTGTTAGATATTGATATATTCGATGATGCCAAAAAGGGGAAGATTGAAATGTTCACAATAGTAGTACAAAAAAATCTGGTTTAGCCTACTTTCATATAATCATGTTCTTGAGTCTTGTCTATGGGTTGTTTGGGTTGATCATGCATGAATTATATGATGTTTTGTGTACGTTTGTTTGTCATCATCAAAAAGGAAAAAATTATTGAAAATTGATGAGTTTTGATTTTGATGATTAACAAACATGGCAGATATATTGGATTGGTCGAAGGACCTGGTCCTGCTGGATTGGTCTAGCAGAGTGCTGATACTTAATCCTAGCGGGAGTAAGATTCACTTTTGAGAGAGATATTATCTTATTTCATATTTTATGACCTAATAACCACCTAGATAATAAAGAGTTTTGGTAAATCTTTATTGTTAACCTGGAGACCAAGTTTGTAAGGAAGTAGAGTTAAAATCAGATTTATTTTAGGAAAAAAATCATATTTTTCCTATACTTCATTTATTCTCAAGGAGATCTTTAAGGGATATATTTTACACTAAATTGGTGAAAATTAAATAGATTTCTTGCTGGAAAAGAGTTAGAACTGGAGTAGGAAACAAACAAGAAAAATCATGTGGTCATATATGGTAAGTTCTTTACGAAGTAGGTCTCTTATTATTTATTTTCTTTTATGATTTGGACCCTTTATGCTACTAACGTGTTACCTATATGTAGTCCAAATTTACTTTATTACAGGTATGCACTTCTATATTTCTTCAGAGAAAATTGAGAAAAAACGAGTTCCAAATTCTGAAGTGGATATTGAAGGCTGGAATGTGCAGAAGAACCAGACTAGAGAACATGTTCCTTGATACAATGTCAAATTCTTTGTGTATACTCAAATTCATTGTATTAGGTTTGTTGAGTTATAATCTTATTTACTTATACAAGAAGCCTTTCGAGGTGTGTTTTTCTGTGAGAGAATTCAAGTCTCAGGGTAGAGTTAGCTTGAAGTTTTTGCTACAATCAGAGTGGTTGTAGGTAGTCAAATGGCCAGGATTTAGTCTATTAGGTTATAAGAGTTTTATATCCTGAAACTGCTCGTTGTTTTAATGAAGTTTTTATAAGAAATTCTAGAGGTGGGTCGCGGTTTTTACCCCTTGAGAAAGGAGATTTTCTTCATTAAAATTTTCTGTGTTCCGCACTTTATTATTTCAGTTATCTAACAAAGGAGCAGATATAAAAACCAAGTTATTATATAAGTGTTTAAGTGGTGCACTAACTCAACATATTGTTTGTTCATTTGCTTGAATATTTTCATATTTTATCCAGATGGGAGGAACTAGTTTATCAAATCTACTTGGAGGCCATACTCTACACCCGAGACGTCAGAAATGCTTTAAATAGGCTAGTGTAGGATTTCTTTTTTACCTTTTATTTTATTTTGAACTATATTAATAATTTTTTTCTTTTTTGTATTTGGTCTCAAGTGCATAGTTAGAATCCAAGTTAAGATCATATGAGCAACCTCTTGTCTGACGGGACTTGAGGGTTGTCTGACACCTTAATTAAATCTACTGACTAGTATATTTTAATTTTTGGACTTGGGTAAATTTTATAAATAATTATATAAATATGACGTTTTCAACCAAAGTCATATAGTTATATTTTCTAACACTAAAATTATAAATCTTTACCAACTACCACAAAAATTATAGTTGCCAAAAAATTAAACCTTTTAATGCAATAACTTTTTTACTTCACATTTCTAGTTTTTATTTTCATTCTAATAAATACTAACCTAATTAAAAGAGAAATTTCGTAGTTACAAATTCTACAACAAGATATAAAAGGTACACTCTAAAAATATGGTAGATTCCCTGTTAATGAGGAGTACTATTCTGAAACATATCCTTATTTGTCCGTAAAATTTCTCCAATTTATTAATATTGATTACCACTATAAACACCCACTTGCCTTGATCGTCCGTGTATTATGCATCAATTAAACCATATCCCCTTGTATTATGCATCAGATAAAATCATATTCCTTACCATAAATAAACATGCCTTTTTTAGTTTTAAAAATTTATACGAAATTATTTCTCTCTCTATTAGAACCCTATGCTATACACCATCCAAAAATCTCAAAGGATTCCCCAAATTTGATTCTTCTTCGTCTCTCTGTCAACGCAAAACCCTGTTTGCTTCCCCCAAGTTCTTTTATAATATAATATTGTATATTTTTAATATATATACATGATATATATTATACTCTGTGTAGTAATTTAGTAATGGTGTTTTTTTCCAGTTCAGTGTTTATATATATATATATATATATATATATATATATATATATATATATATATATAATATTATACACTATATTATTGTATATTTTAATTATATAACATACAGTTTATACAAGAAATATATAGTATACAATACATTAATAGAGAAATATAACGATCCGGCTGGTTGTTTTGAGCCCCGTCCCGTCATATATATATATATATATAATATATTATATAATATATTATTGTATATTTTAATTATATAACATACAATTTATACAAGAAATATATAAGATACAATACATTAATGGAGAAATATAACGATCCGGCTAGTTTTTTTGACAGTTGTAGTCCCGTCCCGCCATTTTATTGCCATTTTGTACTTTATAGCTGTTATGTGACTTGCCGGGGTAGTCGATTTGGGTCCGGTGAGGTTTCGAAATGAACTGAGTCACTTAGTCTCAAGGAAGAAAAAAACTTAAGATGAAGAGGTTGACCGGATGTGGACTTAGGGGCAACTGGATTCCGCAGAAGAGGATTGGGCGACCGCAAAACAAGGGCGCAGAAGCGAACCTCTTGTCCGCAGAAGCGAAAGAAGCCACAGATGCTGGCAGAACGTTTAAATACAAAGGGTTCGCTATTTTGCTTCATTTTAAACATTTTGAGCTCGAGTCTTGGCGATATCTGAAAGCATTTTTGAGGGATTTCTTGAGGTAAGTCTCTTGCGCTCATTTTTTATCAATAATCTATTTTCCCCATTAATTTTCCCATCTAGTTTTGTGTGTATTTAAGGTGGAATTTGAGATTTTGAGGCTAGGGATTTGGAGAGTTTAATTTGGGAATTTGAGTGACGACTTGGTTTCGGATTTGAGTAATTTTTGTATGGGTGAACTCAATATCGAATGTGTGTTCGTATTTTTTGACTTTTACCCGATTCCGAGACGTAGGCACGGGTCGACTTTCTAAAGTCGTAGTTTCATTATTTAGATTAGAATCTTGTAGTTATATTTATAGTATGCAATAGTTTTGGTTAGATTAGAGCCGATCGGAGTCGGAAAGTCGAGGGAAAGACATTCTTACCGATTGATTGAGCGAGATCTGAGGTAAGTGACTTGTCTAACCTTGTGTGAGGGAAATCCCCTTAGGATTTGGTACTGTTTTAACAATTCCTGATATGTGAGCATCGTGGACGCGAGGTGACAAGTGCGTACACTGGCTAAATGTGGAAATTCCGGTTCTTGCTGAGTAGTCTTTTCTTAAATTCCTTAACTGAGTTGCCTTAGCATGTGTAGCTGTCATGTTTAGCCTAGATCGCATGTCCACGTGTCTTAACTTTTACTTGAAATTTGTACAACATGCTTAGTTGAATTACTTGCCTCCGTGATCTTGTATTCAGTCTTTAACCATATGATTCGTTGCTTTAAATTCGTTGTTCCTTATGTTTCGAGTTGTGTATTTACTTTGGGACTACGAGGCGGTGCCTAGAGAGATCCTCCTGTTGCATATTTACTTTTGGGACTACGAGGCGGTAACTCGGGAGATCCCCCTATTACCTATTTACTTTTGGGACTACGAGGCGGTACCTCGGGAGATCCCCCTGTTGTGCATTTACATTTGGGAGTACGAGGCGATACCTTAGGAGCGCCCCTGTCATTTACCTCTGTTTGTTGTGCTGTTACCTTTCTAGAATTTCTTGTTGTTTATTTCTTAGTCCTTTCATTGTATTGTTATATTCTCTACCTCATTTCCTTTTATTCCAGTAGGGCCCTGACCTGACATCGTCATTACTATACTTAGGTTAGGCTTGGGACTTAGTGGGTACCATTGTGGTGTACTCATACTACACTTCTGTACATCTTTTTGTGCAGATCCCGGTTCTTCCTACTAAGCCAGATACCAGTGAACTGGACCGTACGTGAAGACTTCAAGGTATATTTGCCAGCGTCCGCAGACCTCGGAGTCCCTCTCTATCCTTATTATGTTTTTTTCCTTACTCTCTTTAGACTCTGATGTATAGAGACGCTTAATATTTTCTCTTAGGAGCTTCTGACTTATTTCTATAGGATTTTGGGAGTTGTAATTATTTGAGTCGTAGTTACTATTTATATTTCATGTGTTGAGATTTGAGTTCAGTTTTGTATTCAGTTATTCCGCAAATTATTAGGCTTACTTAGTCTTAGAGACTAGGTGCCGTCACGACATCCTACAGAGAGAAATTAGAGTCGTGACAAGTTGGTTCATAGGTGTTATGAGTCACAAGCAGATTTAGTAAAGTCTCGCGGATCGGTATGGAGACGTCTGTACTTATCTTCAAGAGGCTATGGAACTGTATCCTCCGTACTATGGAGGCTTGAGAAGTGCCACTGTATCCTCCGTACTATGGGTGTTGCGGAGACTAGTGGGGTTTCTTTCACTATGTTCCAGCTTAGAGGAACGACGTATCAGTGGTGGCGAGCATCTGGCCGAGGTAGCTTCACTCACATGGACTCAGTTCTCATATATGTTCTTGAGGGAGTATGTTCCCCAGAGTCTCAGAGATGCATGGCGCGCAGAGTTTGAGCAGTTGTGAAGGATTTTATGACCGTGTTAGAGTATGCGGTCCGATTCAGTGATTTGGCCAGGCATGCACAAGCCTTAGTTGCTACTGTCCGGGAGCGGGTTCGTCGATTTATTTAGGGGCTCAACCCTAGTATCAGATTCAGTATGGCCTGATCGTTGGAGATGGATATTTCATACTAGCAGGTAGTGGGGATCGCCAGGAGATTAGAGGGCATGTTGATTAGGGGGAGAGAGGAGAGAGAGGTCAAGAGGTCTCGAGAGTCTAGCACTTATAGTGGTACTCGTGCCCCCCTGCAGCTCGTCAGGGCAGGGGTTATATGGGTCGCCCTGTTCATTCAGCACTTCAAGTCGCCGGCGGTGCTCTGGCCACTCCAGGCCCTAGGATTCCAATTATGCATAGTGTCTAGTGTACCTCCTGTACGGGGTGCTTTCAGCGGTCAGTCCAACCGATCATGCGCGAGCCAGTCATAGAAGCCACGTCCTTCGAAAGCTTGTTTTGAGTGTGGTGACACTCATCATGGTGAGGGATTGCCCCAGACTCAAGAGGGGTGCACCTCCACAGACCACTCAAGCACCGCGTGCTCTTATCGGGTCCTCAGGCTATGGTTACAGCACCAGCTACCATCCCACATGCACAACCAGCTAGAGGTGGAGGTCGAACAGGTAAAGGTCGTCCTAAGAGGGGAGGCCAGGCCAGATATCATGCCCTTTCTGCTAGGACGGAGGCAGTTGCATCGGATTCGAATACTGTTCCGGTCTTCCATAGAGACGCACGCATCAGTCTTATCTGATCCAGACTCCACTTATTCCTATGTGTCATCTTATTTTTCTACGTAGTTGGGTGTATCCCGTGATTTTCCGCGTTCACCTGTTTATGTGTCTACACCCGTAGGTGATTCTACTGTTGTTGAACATGTGTATCGGTCGTGTGCATGGACTGATTGTCTCCCTATCACGCTATCCTTGGATGTCACGCCAAGACAGTGATGTTGGCTATGCCAGGTCTACCGCGGTAAGAGTGGAGAGGTACCTTAGATCATGTTCCTGGCAGGGTTGTCTCATTTCTTAAGGCTCACCGAATGGTTGAGAAGGGGTATGATGCGTATCTGGCCTATGAGAGGGATGCTAATGTTGATACGCTACCATTGACTCTGTTCTGGTAGTGAGGGACTATTTAGATGTATCCCGGCGGATCATCCGGGCATGCCGCTTGATAGGGATATTGACTTTGGTATTGATTTGTTGCCGGGCACTCAGCCCATTTCTATTCCACCTTATCGTATGGCCCCAATAGAGTTGAAAGAATTAAAGGAACAGTTGCAAGAGTGGCTCGATAAGGGCTTCATTTGGCCCAGTGTGTCGCCTTGGGGTGCTCCTGTCTTGTTTGTAAAGGAGAAGGATGGTTCTATGCGAATGTGTATTGATTATCGTCAGTTGAACAAGGTTACAGTGAAGAACAGGTATCCATTGCCACGTATTGATGACCTATTTGATTAGCTTCAGAGTGCTAGAGTGTTCTCTAAGATCGACTTTTATTCAAGCTATCATTAGTTGAAGATTCGGGTGCTAGATATCCCGAAGACTGCTTTCAGGACTCAGTTTGGTCATTACGAGTTCCTTGTGATGTCTTTTGGGCTGACCAACGCGCCAGCAACATTCATGCACTTGATGAACAGTGTATTTCAGCCCTATCTTGACTCCTTCATCATTGTGTTTATTTACGACATTCTCGTGTACTCCCGAAGCAGGGAGGATCATGAGCAGCACCGGAGTACTGTGCTTCAGACCTTGAGAGAAAAGAAGTTGTATGCAAAATTTTCGAAGTGCGACTTCTGGCTAGATTCAGTGGCATATTTGGGTCATGTGGTATCGAGTGAGGGGATCAAGGTGGATCCGAAGAAGATTGAAGCAGTGTAAATGTTACAACCCGTAATTTCGTATGTTAGATTTCGCGGTAAGATAGTATACATATAAGAGCTTAAGAACCGGAAAAGAGTTAAAAAGATAAGAAAAAGGACAACAGGTGTCGCAAAGTATAGAATGCTATCGCATAACCCACATGCGAGCCGCATTTTTCATGCTGAGATCGCAGAACAAGGCAGAGTGGGTTAGGACTTATGTCAGAAATGCGGTCGACTATGCTATCGCATTTATGATATGCGGAGCGCATATTTTTTACATAATGCACCGCAAACTGGAACAGATTTCTAGGCTGAAATCTGTGTCAGAAATGCAGCCAGTATGCGACCACATACTGGAAATGCGAGCTGCAAATCTCTCCTTCTGTGTCGCAGAGTGTGATAGATTTCTGGGCTGTGTTTCGCGTCCAAAATGCGAACAACATATTGATTATGCGATGAAAATGCTATAGCAAACCTGTAGGCATCAGACACGTGTGTCACTTATTGACTGACCTATAAAAGGGGTCCAACCCAGTTCTTTCTTCATTTTCTGAAACTCAAACACAGAAGAAGACCCCCTGCGACCCTTTCTCAAGTCCCACACAACTTCAATCAATTTCTTCTCCTTTCAAGTTCTAAATTGGAGAAAGAATCTAGAAATTGAAGAATTGGAGAAAAGGTCTAGCTGATTTTCCTCCTTCTGCAAGCCCTAATTGAGAGTAAGACCTAGAAGTTGAAAGAGCAAGGAGAAGGGCTGAGATATTCCACATGCAAGGTAAGTCACCACCTTCTCTCATGCATTCTTTTCCTATGAATCCTTGGAAACTCGTTTTATGCATAATGTGAACCCTAGGTTGAAGTCAATCACTGAAAATGGACTGAGTTGTAATTGTTTTGGGTTGCATGTCTTACTACCATTGTTGTGGAGTTTTGGGGAAGAAGGGTGTGGAGAAACACCATGCAAATTTAGGGCTATGGCCGATTATAACGATAACATTTAGAGGATAATGATAAAATCATTTCTTTCATTGTAGACTAAGGAAATTGTGACTGTGCGAAGCTTGAAATTGACGCAGAGAATACCAGGTATGTAAGACCATCCCTTTCTTTCTTTTGCACGACTCCGTTTATACATGATACAATGAACGAGCCCCCAAAAGATACTCTACTCTTAGAAGGTAGGAGTGTTTATATTGTTTCCCCTCTTAAAGGAGGATTGATATGTTGATATTTCTTCGACCTTATGTCACCATGAAAGTATGATACATATGAGTCCAGCATGCATTATCTATTCTAATTTACTGCGTCGCGCTATAGTCAGCCAGGCAGGAACCTATTATGCAAATATATATTTTACTCTATTTAGTCGCGCTATAGACGATAGCTATTTTACTTTATCGCGCCGCGCTATAGTTAGCCGGGCAGGCGCCTATTGTGCAACCACTGATCAGTTGGGTATGATGATGAGGAGGCCCACAGAGGCGTGTGTATATGATGATGAGGAGGCCAACAGAGGCGTATATATGTATATGATGATTTTCAAAAGGATGTATATATATATGTATATGCATATGCACGTCAGGCATGACATGGTTAGTCGCCCTCAGAGGCATTCAGATGGTACAGGTTGTATGTTTCTTATCCTGATGCTCATTATTGTTCTTATATTATGTTTCCTGTCTTACATACTCAGTACATTATCCGTACTGACGTCCTTTACTTGTGGGCGCTGCATGTCGTGCTGCAGGTCTGGGAAGACAGATACACGAGGCTCCCCCACCATAGTAGGCCATCCAGTTCAGCGGATATTGGCGAGATCCATCTTTCGGACTTGCCACAGTCTTGGTATGCATTTTGCTATAGGCATTATGGGCATGTCGGGGCCCTGTTCTGACACAAGTTGCATTATGTATGTTCTTGTAGAGGCTCATAGACAAGTGTTGGGCTATGTATAGACAATAGACAGTGGCTTGACTTATGTACAGTTGGATTGCCTTGTCGGCAAATGTATCTTTTGTTGTATAGTTTTGCATGACGGGCGTGTCGGCCATGGTATATTATATATGTATGTATGTTCACGTCATGGTACGGTATTCCTGTTGATATGTACGAAACGTGTTGTTACCAGAAAGTTTGAACTAATTATGATTAATGTTGTTATTCATACGTGCATTCATTCGGCCTTATAGATAACAAAGAAAGTAAGATAGCAGGTATGCCGGCAATCAGCGAGTAGGGTCCTGGTGCCCGTCGCGACCCTCCGGGTTGGGTCGTGACAATTATGGTATCAGAGCAGGTCGTGTCCTAGGGATTCTCTATGAGCCGTGTATAGTAGAGTCCTGATTATGGGTGTGTAGCACGCCACATTTTATAATCAGGAGGCTGCCTGACATTTAGGAATGTTACTTTCTTTCTAAATCTAGATCGTGCGTAGAGCTGAGTTGTAAGTATTCATTTCTAACATTCGCCTTGTTTTTCCTTCAGCGCTGACTTTAACTAGAAAGAAAACGAGTAATAGACGGCTTGATACAGATGTGGGTGAGGGTACCAGTCAGGTGCCCCAAGCTAGGGAAGGCCAAAGTGAGCCTCAGAGTGAGATGTCGTCTCGGGCCTCATCTACTCCTCTTTCCCTAGAGAATATTAGAAGCCACCCAGCATCTCCAGTTCCTTTATCTGGTACTACAGACCGGGACTTGAGGACTGCAGTATAGTTGTTGACTAGCTTGGTGATGTTTGGCGTAAAAGATATATGTTCTTATATAAACACCTCATATTTGGCCTTTGTGTTATGAAATTGGCTTGTTAATTGCTTCGATTCGTGTTAAATTAAAGTGTTTTTATGTGTAGGAATGAGTCAGGAGCAATTGGGGGTGAAACAGACAAGAAACGAGCCAAAACGAGACGAAAACAGACGGAAAGGCATTGGGCGCCACAGGCAGCACCGGGCGCCACCTGTGGCGCTGGAGGCAGAAGCTGTAGGAAACTTACTAGATGCAGCGCCCTAGGGGCCGCCTTGCGCCAGCCAGGGCACCGACTTCGTGAAGCTGTCCCAGTCCGTCTAGGAGTCTACTATTTCGACCCTACCCCTTTCCAACTCCTATATAAACACCTCCAAACCCAATAGGAAGGGGAAGAATGTGATTTGGGAGCCAAGAACGCTACGGAACATCGCACAGAAGCAATTGATCTTCAGTTCTTCATCTTTGTCTAGTATTTTTATATAGTTTTTCAATACTTTATATCTTGATTATTCTGAACATGAGTGGCTAATCACCCCTTGTTCTGGGGTTGTGATTAGCCATGAATATTGTGATTCGAAGTTGACAATTCCTTGTTTATAATTCATGATCATATGGTTGTTTCTTCAATTCTATGCCTAATTGCTTAATTATTTTGGCCATCAATTAAGTTCTATCAATTATCTATGCTATGTTTGGGAAAACTATGTTTAGATTAGAAAAGAATTAAAGAAAGCATGTTCTTAACCTTTTAAGGGGGGGCGGATTCGTGGTTAGGATAGGAATATACTTAATCACCATGCTTAATCGAATATCGTGTTTTTATTGCATTCTTGATTGATTAATTCCATAGGAATATAGGTGTTAATCTTATTAAGAGTAGGCGAATAGTACTTCGGAAGAAGGCTATGAGTATGTTTATCAATTAATTAGCAACCATACATGAATGATATGAACGGGAAGTCAATTAGAACACAATAGGATTGGTAAATTAATCACAACCCTGGAATATTTGTTTTATTGATTACACAACACGTAATTTGTTCATTGCAATCATTAGATATAAATTAGCGTTATAATTTAGAATAACCCATCTATTGAAACTCAAATTTGGCTTGTTTAAATAACAATATTAGTCCGTTAGAAAGTAGTTAATTTGAGTCCCTAGGGCACGATAACCTGGACTTACAATCCTATATTACTTGTCGACCGCTTATAGTTGCGTGTGCGTTAGGGAGCAACAAGTTTTTGGCGCCGTTGCCAGGGACTTAAAATTTACTTCTTTACCAACTTCAGCTTATATTTGTTATTTATTCGAGTTCACTAATCGGCTTATGTTGTTTGCACACAGAGGCTCTTCTATTGAATGCGGAGGAGTAGAAGCGCAAACAACCTTCTTCCTTTTGATCCAGAAATTGAACGAACACTACACAGAATAAGGAGGGAAGTAGAAGCCAGAACCAGAATTAACATAGAGTTGGACATTGTTCTTCAACCACAGCCAATTGAGATGGCAGGGAACACGGAAAGAGCAGTAATTGAAGCTGCAAGGCCAAATCTTGCCAAGATGACTCGGGCGATTGTCAAGCCTGAAATCACAGGGCACTTTGAATTAAAACAATATATGGTGCAGCTAATCCAGTCTACAGGGCAGTATGTGGGACTGTCGCATGCACAGAGACATATTTAGAACTTTTGGAAATCACGGACACTTACAATTATCCGAATGTGTCTAAAGATTATGTGAGGTTGACATTGTTTCCCTTTTCTCTATTGGGGGAAGCAAAAGAGTGGTTGCAAAAGGAGCCCGCGAACTCTATTTACACATGGGATGACCTGGCCAGAAAATTTCTGATCAAATTTTTTCCAACCAAGAAGACAAAATCACTGAGAAGCCAAATTTTGGGATTTGAAAAACGGGAAGGAGAAACTCTTCGACTGGCATGGGAAAGGTATAAGAAGCTACTCAGGGATTGTCCACACCACAGATGAGGTCCTGGGACATACGTTTGTTGATGGGCTAGATGAAGTTTCGAAAATGAACCTTGACTCAGCATGCGGGGGCAGTTGCATGACCAAGCCGTATAGTGAAATCCAACTCCTACTGAATAATTTCACGGCCAATGATCATAATTGGCAAGGTGATGGTGACTCGCGCAGAGCCATAAAACAAAAGGGAGCTGGGTTGATCGAATTGGATGACCTTGCAGCTATGAGAGCAGAGATGGCAAAACTGGCCAATCAAATGAACAGAATGACGATGCAGCAGGTTCAACCAAGACAACAGGTCCAACAAATGTCATTATGCTGTGAGATGTGTGGTGACAACCACACAACTGATATATGCCCCACAAATCCGGAATCCATATATTATGTGGGACAACAGAACAGGGGCCCCGTAAATCAGAATACACAATATGGAAACTCCTACAATTCAAATTGGAGGAATCATCCCAACTTTTCATGGGGTGGTCATCAGCAGCAACAGAATCCAGGTAGACCGCAAGGGCATTTTAATCAACCACAAAGGCAACCTCCACAATCAGATGATAATACAAATGAGTTGTTAAAGCAGCTGGTGCAGGACAACAAGCAATTCAGAACTGAATATCAAACCCTCACCACAACAGTGAGGAATCTGGAACGCCAGTTGGGACAGCTGGCCGGGGCTCAAAATACTCGACCAGCTGGAGCACTACCCAGCGATACTGAAGCTAACCCAAGGGCAGCACTAAATGCTGTATCATTGAGGAACGGAAGACAGTTGGAAGAGGTAGAATCCAAAAAGAAGAAGCAGCTGACCTTTAATGAAAAACCAATCACCATTGAAGCAACAACAGAAAAGGCCAAAGAAACTGAAAAGTCGGTTGAAAAGGAAGGAGCTAAGTAAACCCCACAATTGGTTGCAAGGCCCCCACCTCCATTTCCACAGAGGTTACAGAAATTGAGGGATAATGAGGCATACAAAAAGTTCCTTTACATTTTAAAGCAGGTACAAATCAACATCCCATTGGTTGAC
The DNA here is from genome assembly GCA_002018475.1 of Nicotiana obtusifolia. Classification (NCBI taxonomy): domain Eukaryota; kingdom Viridiplantae; phylum Streptophyta; class Magnoliopsida; order Solanales; family Solanaceae; genus Nicotiana; species Nicotiana obtusifolia. The sequence continues at coordinate 34,469 of MCJB01039033.1, read as the reverse complement.
ATACTGCAAGAGGTTCCTAAATACGCAAAGTATATCAAGGATATTGTGGCCAATAAAAAGGAGATTGACTAAGTTTGAAATGGTGGCCCTCACCGAGGAATGTAGTTCGAGAATTCAAGGCAAGCTCCCACAGAAATTGAAGGATCCGGGCAGCTTCACCATTCAGATTTCAATTGGGAAACATGTTGTGGGAAGAGAATTATGTGATCTCGGAGCGAGTATAAATTTGATGCCACTTTCAGTGTTCAGACAGTTGGGTTGGGTGACCCACGCCCAACGACAGTTATATTATAGTTGGCAGACTGTTCTTTGGCTCATCCGGAGGGTGTGATTGAAGATGTCCTAGTCCAAGATAGCTCGTTCATATTTCCTGCGGATTTCATCATCTTGGATTACGAGCCAGATCAGGACGTCCCATTTATTTTGGGGCGCCCATTCTTAGCTACCAGCTGCGCCATTATAGATGTCTGTGAAGGGAAAATGACTATGCGGGTGGGGGATCAAGAAGAAGTATTTAATGTCTATAAAGCACTCCGACTACCAACACATTATGAAGAGTTATCCATGATCTCAGTGGTGGAGAGTGTTTCTACATCTTTAGCACCTTACATGAGTCTAGCCGATCCTATTGAACAAATTTTGATTGGGGATACAGAATTTAATGAAGATGAGATGACGGGGGAAATCGAGCAATTACTGGACCTATCTTGCAGTTATATTCAGGGGTTCAGAAAATTCGAAGAATTGGAGAGGCCTGTTACTCTGACCCTTCCCAGGCCATCTATTGAGGAAGCACCAAGACTCGAACTCAAGCCACTTCCAGCGCATCTGTGCTATGCATATTTGGGTAATTCTGAGACGTTGCCAGTGATTATATCATCAAGTTTGACTAGCACGCAAGAAGAAAAATTGCTTCGGGTCCTTTGAGAATACAAAAAGACAATCGGGTGGACCATAGCAGATATCAAGGGAATCAGTCCATCTTTTTGCATGCATAAAATATTTCTAGAAGAGGGAAACCGCCCCAGTGTAGAGCAGCAATGGAGACTGAATCCGATAATGAAAGAAGTGGTGAAGAAGGAGGTAATAAAATTTCTTGACGCGGGTATCATTTTTCCAATTTCTGACAGCAACTGGGTCAGCCCTGTGCAGTGTGTACCTAAAAAGGGGGGAATGACCGTTGTAGAGAACGAGAAGAATGAGTTGATTCCTACTCGAGCTATCACAGGATGGAGAGTATGCATTGACTACAGGAAACACAACAAAGCAACCCGAAAAGACCACTTCCCACTCCCATTCATTGATCAAATGCTCGACAGATTAGCAGGGCATGAATACTATTGTTTTCTGGATGGTTACTCGGGGTACAATCAAATTGTCATATGTCCCGAAGATCAAGGGAAGACTACCTTCACTTGCCCTTACGGCACTTTCACCTTCAAGCAATGCCATTCAGCCTATGCAATGCACCTGCAACATTCCAAAGATGCATGATGGCTATTTTCACCGATATGGTGAAAATATTTGTGGAAGTGTTCATGGATGATTTTTCCATTTTTGGGTCTTGATATGATGATTTCTTAAAGAACCTCAGCAAAGTGCTAGCACGGTGCGAAAAAACGAATTTGGTACTTAATTGGGAAAAGTGCCACTTTATGGTGCAAGAAGGAATTGTATTAGGTCACAAGATCTCCAGAACCGGTATCGAAGTAGATAAAGCGAAAGTGGAGGCCGTTGAAAAATTACCTCCCCCAATTTCAGTCAAGGGTGTCCGGAGCTTCTTGGGACATGCAGGTTCTTATCGACGATTTATTAAAGATTTTTCTAAGATTGCTACTCCTTTGTGCAGGTTGCTTGAAAAAGACGTATCCTTCAAATTTGATGATTCCTTCCTCAAGGCGTTTGAGGCACTTAAGGAGAAGTTGGTGACTGCACCTATCATCGTAGCACCGGAGTGGTCATTGCCCTTTGAACTTATATGTGATGCAAGCGATTTGGCTATTGGGGCAGTGTTGGGACAGCGGAAAGACAAGGTGTTCCACTCAATCTACTATGCAAGCAAACTCTTGACGCGGCACAACAAAATTACACCACCACCAAAAAGAGTTGTTAGCAGTAGTTTGGGCATTTGAGAAATTTCGAGCTTATTTGGTGGGAACGAAAGTCATAGTCCATACCGACCATGCAACAATCAGGTATCTATTTACAAAAACAGAGTCTAAAGCTCGATTAATGCGCTGGGTATTGTTATTGCAGGAATTCGATTTGGAAATCAGAGATCGGAAGGGGACAAAAAATCAGGTAGCTGACCATCTATCCCACTTAGAAAATCATGATCACATGGAAGAAGATTGACAAATAAAAGAAATATTTCCAGATGAACATCTCTTTGCAATCACTCATGATTCTTCCCCTTGGTATACAGATTATGTGAACTACTTGGTGAGCGGAGTACTTCCTCCAGATTTTAAGACTAAAGCCATAAAAAGGTTCTTGCATGATGTAAATTTCTACTATTGGGACGAAATTTATTTGTTCAAACAGTGTGCGGATCAGTTAATGCGGAGATGTATTCCGGAAGAAGAAGTAGAGTCTGTATTGCATGATTGTCACGCCTCACCGTATGGAGGCCATCACGGAGGTGACCGAACAGCAGCTAAGGTGCTACAATCCGGCCTATTCTGGCCAACCTTGTTCAAGGACGCACATGCATTTGTTAGAAGGTGCGATCAATGCCATAGAACGGGCACCATCACACAGAAGCAGGAGATGCCTCTAAACAACATTCTCGAAGTTGAAATCTTTGATGTTTGGGGGATAGATTTTATGGGACCGTTCCCACCTTCCATAGGGAACAAATATATTCTGCTAGCCGTTGATTATGTATCAAAATGGGTGGAGGCGAGTGCTTTGCCTACAAATGATGCCATAGTAGTCGCTGCATTCGTAAAGAAGAACATATTGTTCAGATTCGGCACTCCACGGGCATTAATCAGCGATGAAGGAATGCACTTTTGCAATCGGTTATTCAATAATCTTCTAGCAAAATATAGGGTTCGTCACAAAGTTGCCACAGTATACCATCCCCAGACAAGCGGCCAAGCCGAGGTGTCCAGTAGAGAGATTAAACAAATTCTAGAGAAGATAGTGAGCGTGAACAGAAAGGATTGGGCTTCAAAGCTAGATGATGCACTTTGGGCGTATAGGACAGCTTACAAAACTCCAATTGGAACGCCCCCCTACAAATTAGTCTATGGGAAAGGCATGCCACTTACCGGTGGAATTGGAGCATAAATCTTACTGGGCGATAAAAAGACTGAATATGGATTTTAAAGCAACGGGCGAAAAGCGACTCATGCAGTTGAATGAATTAGAAGAGTTCCGACAACACTCCTACGAGAATGCTAAATTATATAAAGAAAAGACTAAAAGGTGGCATGACAAGCACATACAGCCACGCCATTTTGAACCGGGCCAACAAGTGCTATTATTCAATTCAAGGCTAAGGTTTTTTCTCGGAAAGATAAAATCGAGGTGGTCGGGTCCTTTCGAAGTGGTGCGGGTCACTCCATATGGTGTAATCGAACTGCGGGCGTTGAATAGTGAAAGAAAATTTTTGGTGAACGGTCAAAGGGTTAAGCACTATTGGGGAGGTTTGATAGATAGGGATAAAACCAAAGTTAAGCTCACTAATGAATAAGGCGAGCAATCGGAGTCGTGCCGCGACGTTAAATCAGGCGCTTGTTGGGAGGCAATCCAATTTTTATCGTGTTTTCTTAGTTAACTTCTTGTTTTAGTCTTTTAGATTAGCTAGAGGAATATAATTGATGTATTAAAATATTAGATGTAATGTTGTAACATATAAGTGATACAAAAAAAAAAACAAAAAAAAATATAAAAAAAAGCAGCGAAAAAGTTCTGCCCCCAGCACCCAGGCTAGCGCCCAGCGCTGCCTGCAGCGCTGAAGGCAGTGGGCTTCAAGACCCCAGTGCCAGGGCGGGCGCTGGGAGCCGGCTGGGGGGGGGTCAGGTAAGTTTTCTATTTTTTCTTTTTAATTTGACCCATACCCGGTAACCCGACCCACAACCCGTTTTTCCTAACACTTAAACCCTTTTAAAAAAAACCCCAACCCACCCGAATTCCAGACCTAACTACTCAAAAATGGAAAACAAAAACAAATCACTTTTTACCCACTTGCCCGCGATTTTCTTCTTCCTCTTCATTACAAATTCAGTATTTCCATCTCTTTTAGCTCTTCATTCTTTAGGTATGATGGTCTCCTCTTCTCTTTCATCTTCTCTTTTATTCTCTTTTTCTTTTATTTATGTTTACATGTTCATGTCCCCTTCCCCAACAATCCCCCTTCTTTTCTTCTATTCTCATCATTCATGGTAGTATAGGTTGAGCCGAATTTATGCTTGGTTATTGTTGTTATCGGAGTAGTAAACTCACATTCCCTCTACTTCGTCAAAAAATCGGGAGGGCTACTATAATTCGCCATTGTTGAAAGTGAAGAACACCCTTAATGCCCACCACCTGTTTGTTTAAATGCCTGAATGAGAATTTTAATGCCTTGGTGAAGTCTGAGTAACCGAAAACGATTGTATATGCGTTTGAACTAAGTGTGGGGTATTTTGGGTGAATTTTACATGTTAAGGGGTAGGTCTTTGATGTCGAACATGCTTTCCGTCATAACTATTAATCATATATGTTGTATAATTATGTTACCTTAATTTTATTGTATTTTTAACATTCGCATAGGAAGTGCCGAACTTTTTCTTTATAGTTTCTTCCCGTCGCCATAATCACTATTTCTTTTTGACACATGAGGAAGTCTTGAGTACTCATACTTTATATTGACACACTTGTTTATATGATTGGAGTTTAAGTGTGGGGTTCATTAATGATGTGGTCTTGTCGATACATATTCTACACTTTGCTTACTTTCATATTTGTTTGTGTGCAAGACATTATGGCACGAGATGATGCTAAAGGCAAGGGACTTGGAAAAGCCTCTGCTACTTCTCAAGCTCCTAAGAAGCGAAAACAAGGAGAGGGCTCATCGCGCCAGTCCAAGGGCAAGCAAGTGGACGAGGGGTCACAGCAAGTCCCCACCAGGCCTCCTCCACGATTGGACTTGATAAATGATGCTGTGGCAGTATGGTATCGGAACTTTGTACCAACTGGGCGCTATGTTTCCGAAATGGGCATAAATACTACCATTTTGGAGAGACGGTTTCCAGACGTGCTTGCTAGACTACGCCTCTCCCGCATGGACAAATTTCTGGATTGCCCAAGGCCGTCCAATTTGAGTCTCGTTCGCGAATTATATGCCAACTGGGTCCATCATCGCTCCATCTTCGAGGAACCAAGGTGCCCTTGGGAAGGGAAGCGCTGTGCAACTATTTGGGTGTTGAAAATGCCGATCCCCAGAGATTGCAACGACTAATTAAGAGTCCCCCTTATGAGCTAATCCGGCATACATTGTGTGGCATTGATTCCAATGCCAAGTGGAACAGGAAGCAGGGGAATATTCACCTTTCGATGGTCAGGGCGGATTTCAACAACACCGCCAAAGTATGGAAAAATTTTGTGCAGGCTAGGCTGATGCCTGCCGAACACAGTAGCGACTGCACTGGAGCCTGAGTGTGTCTGATTTTCTCCTTCATGACCGGCCCCGACCGATAAATATCGCTGAGATCATGCTCAACGAGATGGCCCGTACCAGATTCGGGCGGCAGATTCGGCGGTTATATTATGGCAACCTCCTGACACAATACATGAGATTTTTGGGAGTGCCTGAATATCCTGGGCACGATGAAGTGGTAGTGGCACCAGCTGGTCTTATGGAAATTACCTCCGTCATGGAGCCATCATCTAAGCTCACCCCAGCGGCTAGGTTGTAGCGGGAAGAAAATTTCAGCAAATACATGTACAATGCTATCAACCTGTTCATGAGCCGAGCGGGCATCTCTGATGAAGAGCGCATGCACTTGCGCGATGATCTTTCCGGTGCGTCTAAGGAGATGTTAGGGATTGCACCTGGCAGTCCGGTACTTTTTTCCGAGGATGCCAACACGGTGCAAGGCTCAGATCACGAGGGGGATGACGATGATGAAGCAACCGGGCCCATGGCATTGGTACCTTTCGAGCTGGAGTCTGACGAGACCGGCACGGACTGAGAGGGAGTTTTCTTTTCACCCTACTTTGTTATTTCTATTTTTAATGCATCGGGGACTATGCATATTTTTTAAGTGTGGGGTGGGGGAATGATTTCATGTGCTGGTCATTGAATGTTAAAACGTGTATGTGTTTTTGTAATTCGACATTATGTTGTTTTCTAGTTTTAATTGTTAGTTTTGATGTATTTCTTTTTAGTGTATAATGTTTAGTATTTTTGTTTTTTTTTAATAAAGTTGTTAGTTATAATCTTTAGAGTAAAAATCAGAAAAAATGAAAAAAAAAATATATATAGACATATAAAAATCAGAAAAAAAAATGAAAAAGAAAAAAAAAATTATATATATATATTCCAGATTTTTCTCGACGATGGATCGTTTTCTTGAGGGATAAAATTATATTAAAAACAACAAAATAATTTTATTTTATTTATAGGTTAGTTAGGTAATATTCCTTGGTTTTTCTTAAGGCACCGGTTCTTTTCCAAAGATGTAGCTCGAATCGGGCAATTTTAATTTCTTTTTAGGACTATATTAGGAAGAACTGAGATATATTGCAATACTTCTTGACATGGTTTATGCTAGTACAATAGGCTATGACACATGATCCACTTCCCGTTTAGTTAAATTATAAGCCTAAAGAAAATCGACCCAATTTGTGACACCTCTTCTCAATCGTTGACTTGCATATTATATACTGTATTTATTGCTTAATTGTTTCAATTATATATGCTTGCTTAACTCGAAATTTGAACAGAACCGTCGTGATTGAGTCATGTGCATTGTGTGAGTGAGGTTTTGATTCTCTGTTCTATCCTGTATAGTCTAGAACTTGCCCCGTATGTTAATTGAAGCGAAATTGTAAATTGGGCTAATCTAAGAATGATATAGGCATTTTTTCTTGTTTGATTATGGATGTGCTTGTCACATCAAATATAAATTTGTCTGTTGCTAGCCCCTTTGAGCCTATAGGCCTCTTTCTTTGGTACCTACATTACAAGCTATTCCCATATTTTGTTCTTAAATTACGCCTTATTTGAACCTTTACCTCCGAAAGCACTTAGTCGCTAAAAGAAGTAAGGGTAGAATTAGGGGGATTGTCTTGATTATGAAGGGCACCGTGAAGGGACTTGTCGATACAATGAAGCTAAGGTTAAGAATCACTAGCTGATGAATATTTGTATGGAGTATGAAGAAAAAAAAAGAGAAGAAAAGAAAGAAAAAAATGTTAGTGAAAAAGATATGGAAAAACACCTCCTATTGGTTTGTGCTAGTGAAATGATAGAGATGCTGAGTTGAAAAAGAAAGGCTATATATATGAGACAAGTTTAGTAATTGAAAGAAGAAAAGTGTTCAAATGTTGATTGTAGTGTATTAAGTGCTTAGGAGGACTAGCCACTATTCCCTAATATATCCTACCCGTCCCCTAGCCTACATTACAACCTTAAAAGTCCTAGTTGATCTTAGATTTGACTGACTCAATTAGTGGAAATCTACACTACGGGCAAGCTTATGGTACTTATTGGGAAGCATATGAGTTCTTTGTGAGTGTGAGAGTATGTTGTTCAATTTTGTGTGATTTTATTCATAGACGTTCACTCTTCAGATTTTGGTGAGGGCACATGATTTCATAAGCGACTGGTAATGTTGTAAATTATCTTGTTAGGTAAGTATATGTATTGAGATTGCTTAATTTTGGCAAGTCGGCTTTTGAGGTTGGGTGGTTACATTTGGGTTGTTGGATGATATGGAAGTATTGTGCTTAAGTAGACTTTAGGGGAAATATATGGATTAATTATGTGTTCATGCTTATTTGCTACTATTGATTGTGTTCAAAAGTATGATTTGTTTAAAAAGTCGAATGTTCCGTGATAATATTAAGGGTTTGGTAGTTGGGAAGGTTGTATATAATCCCATTGCTCAAGGGCGAGCAAGAGTCTAAGTGTGGGGTGTTGATGTTTGGCGTAAAAGATATATATTCTTATATAAAACACCTCATATTTGGCCTTTGTGTTATGAAATTGGGTTGTTAATTGCTTCGATTTGTGTTAAATTAAAGTGCTTTTATGTGTAGGAATAAGTCGGAAGCAATTGGGGGCGAAACGGGCAAGAAACGAGCCAAAACGAGACGAAAACAGACGAAAAGGCATTGAGCGCCACAGGCAGCGCCGGGCGCCACCTGTGGCGCTAGAGGCAGAAGTTGTAGGAAACTTACTGGATGCAGCGCCCTGGGGGGCGCTTGGCGCCAGCCAGGGTGCCAACTTCGGGAAGCTGTCCCAGTCCATCTAGGAGTCTACTATTTCGACCCTACCCCTTTCCAACTCCTATATAAACACCTCCAAACCCAATAGGAAGGGGAAGAATGTGATTTGGGAGCCAAGAACGCTACGGAACATCGCACAGAAGCAACTGATCTTCAGTTCTTCATCTTTGTCTAGTATTTTTATATAGTTTTTCAATACTTTATATCTTGATTATTCTGAACATGAGTGGCTAATCACCCCTTTTTCTGGGGTTGTGATTAGCCATGAATATTGTGATTCGAAGTTGACAATTCCTTGTTTATAATTCATGATCATATGGTTGTTTCTTCAATTCTATGCCTAATTGCTTAATTATTTTGGCCATCAATTAAGTTTTATCAATTATCTATGCTATGTTTGGGAAAACTATGTTTAGATTAGAAAAGAATTAAAGAAAGCATGTTCTTAACCTTTTAAGGGGGGGCGGAATCGTGGTTAGGATAGGAATATACTTAATCACCATGCTTAATCGAATATCGTGTTTTTATTGCATTCTTGATAGATTAATTCCATAGGAATATAGGTGTTAATCTTATTAAGAGTAGGCGAATAGTACTTCGGAAGAAGGCTATGAGTATGTTTATCAATTAATTAGCAACCATACATGAATGATATGAACGGGAAGTCAATTAGAACACAATAGGATTGGTAAATTAATCACAACCCTGGAATATTTGTTTTATTGATTACACAACACGTAATTTGTTCATTGCAATCATTAGATATAAATTAGCGTTATAATTTAGAATAACCCATCTATTGAAACTCAAATTTGGCTTGTTTAAATAACAATATTAGTCCGCTAGAAAGTAGTTAATTTGAGTCCCTGTGGGTACGATAACCTGGACTTACAATCCTATATTACTTGTCGACCGCGTATATTTGCATGTGCGTTAGGGAGCAACACTCGCTAGCTTCTCAGACTCAGAGGCAGAACACCGATGCTACTGATAGACCGGTTAGTACTAGAGTTCGTGATTTCATTAATCTAGATCCGCCAGTGTTTACTAGATCAGATCCCAAGGAGGACCCGCAGGCTTTTATTGATCAGATACATCGCACAGTGCGAGTTATGCATGCTAGTGATACGGAGGCAGTAGAATTGGCTTCTTATCGGTTGCGGGATTTAGCAGTTTTCTGGTATGATAGTTGGGAAAAATCCAGGGGTTCGAATGCTTCCCCACCTGTGTGGAAGGACTTTTCTTAGGCGTTTCTTCGTCACTATTTACCAATTGAGGTACGACGAGCCAAAGCTGATAAATTCTTGAACCTTAAAAAAGGTAATATGAGTGTGCGGGAGTACAGTATGCAGTTTGATTCTTTGGCAAGGTATGCTCCCCATATGGTGGCCGAGATGGGTGATAGGGTTCATTTGTTTGTGAACGGATTGGGACCATATTTAATAAATGAATGCATGACAGCTTCCTTGATAGAGGGCATGGATATCTCCCGTATTCAGGTCTATGCCCAGACCATAGAAGATCGTAAACGCTAGCAAAGGGCAGACAGGGAGCAGGATAGGAGCCAGCATAAGAGAACGAGATTTGCAGGGTATTCTGGTGACTCCAGCAGTAGTGTAAGACCCCAGTCTTCGAGGAGTCCTGCACCACCTGTAGCTAGTGCCCCTCCACAGTTTCAGAGACCTCGATATGATCGACTTACTCATTCGGGTACAAGTCAGTATTCGCGGGCATCAGGCTCCCAACTTCACAGGGATACCAGCCAGATGAGACCCCTAACACCACATTATGGTCAGTGTGGCAGGGCCCATTCTGGGCTATGCCGTCAAGGTTCTGATGCATGTTATTTTTGCAGACAACCTGGTCATATGATGCGGGATTATCCTAACAGAGGAGGTGGTGGTATGGCTCAGCCGACCGGATCTGTGTCTGGTACTTCCTCATCAATTCGACCTCCAGCACGGGGTCTTCAGCAGCCAGCAGGTCGTGGTAGAGGTAGGGGTGCAGTGCCGAGTTCGAGTGGTATTCAGAATCGAATATATGCTCTAGCAGGTCGACAGGATCTCGAGTCATCTCTAGATGTTGTCACAGGTATATTATCAGTGCTTTCTTATGATGTATATGCATTGATTGATCCTGGATCCACATTATCATATGTTACACCCCTTGTGGCTGATAAGTTTGATGTCGAACCCGAATTAATAAGCAAACCCTTTGTGGTATCTACTCCGATAGGAGATTCCGTGGTTGTCAAGACAGTATATAGAGGTTGCACCGTGATGATTTGTAGTCGTCAAACCTCGGCAGATTTATTTGAGTTAGAAATGATTGATTTCGATGTAATAATGGGAATGGATTGGTTGGCTTCATGTTATGCAAATGTTGACTGTCGTACGAAGACTGTTAGATTTCAATTTCCTGGTGAACCCATCCTTGAATGGAAGGGGAACATTGCTACGCCGAAAGGTAGGTTTATTTCCTACCTTAAGGCAAGAAAGATGATCTCCAAGGGTTATATCTACCATCTCGTTCGCGTTATGGACGCGGAGGCAAAGTCGCCTATTCTACAATCAATCGCGGTAGTCAATGAATTTCCGGATGTTTTCCCAAAAGAACTCCCAGGTCTTCCTCCTGAAAGGGAGATTGAATTTGGCATTGATGTGTTGCCTGATACTCACCCGATTTCTATCCCTCCATACAGAATGGCCCCAGCAGAATTGCGAGAGTTGAAAGTACAGTTGAAGGACTTGCTGTATAAAGGCTTCATCAGGCCTAGCACTTCACCTTGGGGTGCGCCAGTCTTGTTCGTACGAAAGAAAGACGGGTTGTTAAGGATGTGTATTGATTATCGACAGTTGAATAAGGTTACTATAAAGAACAAATATCCACTTCCAAGGATTGACGAACTGTTTGACCAAATCTAGGGAGCCAAATATTTTTCCAAGATTGACCTACGTTCAGGGTACTTTCAGTTGAGAGTTAAGGAGAAGGATATTCCGAAAACAGCCTTTCGGACAAGATATGGGCATTTTGAGTTCTTAGTAATGTCGTTCGGGCTAACAAATGCCCCGGCAGCTTTTATGGATCTCATGAATACTGTATTCAAGCCCTATCTTGATGTGTTCATAGTTGTATTTATGGATGATATCCTGGTATATTCTCATTCAGAGGCAGAACATGTGGGTCACTTGCGGATTGTATTACAGACCCTTCGGGATCACAAGTTGTATGCAAAGTTCTCCAAATGTGAATTTTGGTTGAACTCAATAGCATTCCTAGGCCATGTAATATCTGACGAGGGTATTAGTGTCGACACTCGGAAGATCGATGCAGTGAAAAGTTGGCCAAGACCCACAACACCGTCAGAAGTCCACATCTTTCTAGGGCTAGCAGGATATTATAGAAGGTTTGTAGAAGGGTTTTCCTCTATATCAGCACCATTGACTAAGTTGACACAGAAAGCTACCAAATTCCAATGGTCCGATGCTTGTGAACGGAATTTCCAGGAGCTAAAGAATTGGTTGATCTCCGCGCCAGTTCTTACTCTTCCAGAGGGAACATAATGGTATATTGTGATGCTTCAAGTGTAGGTTTGGGATGCGTATTGATGCAACATGAGAAGTTGATTGCTTACGCATCAAGGCAAGTGAAGAAGCATGAAAAGAATTATCCAACACATGACTTGGAATTGGCCGCAGTAGTATATGCCTTAAAGATATGGCGGCACTACTTATACGGCGTCCATGTTGACATCTACCCAGACCACAAGAGTTTGCAATACATTTCAGTCAGAAAGAGTTGAATCTGAGGCAGCGACGTTGGCTCGAATTGCTGAATGACTACGACGTTGAAATATTGTATCATCCCGGCAAAGCCAATGTTGTGGCAGATGCCCTCAGTCGTAAGTCAATGGGAAGCTTAGTGCACATTGAAGCAGGTAAATGGGGTTTAACTAAAGAGCTTCATCAGCTTGCTAACATGAGAATCAGATTATTAGACTCCGAGGACGGAGGAGTTATTGTACACAATACATCAGAATCATCTCTCATAGCCGAGGTGAAAGCACGGCAATACGAGGATCCCACCTTGGTACGATTGAGAGAGGGCATTCAACAGGGAAAAATTTCAGCTTTTGAGATTGCAGGGGATGGAACACTGAGGTGCCAAGGCCGGTTGTGTGTGCCTAATGTGGCAGGGTTGCGAGAGAAGATTATGAAGGAAATTCATCAATCCCGATACTCCATCCATCCTGGTTCGACAAAGATGTATCATGATGTCAAGGAGCAATATTGGTGGGAAAGCATGAAGAAGTCTGTTGCAAAGTTTGTAGCCTAGTGTCCCAATTGTTAACAGGTAAAGATAGAACATTAGAAGCCCGATGTATTGCTTCAGGATATAGAGATTCCGACATGGAAATGGGAGGTGATTAATATGGACTTCATTATTGGATTACCTCGCTCTTATTATAATTTTGACTTCATCTGGGTGATAGTTGACCGACTCACGAAATGTGCTCATTTTCTGCCAGTTAAGACAACTTACACAGCTGAAGACTATGCAAAGCTGTATATCAAGGAGATTGTTAGACTTCATGGTGTGCCAGTGTCTATTATATCAGACCGAGGAGCTCAATTCACAGCTAACTTTTGGGAATCCTTCCAGAAGGGTTTAGGCACACGAGTAAACCTCAGCACAGCATTTCATCTGCAGACTGACGGACAGGCTGAACGTACCATTCAGACACTTGAAGATATGCTACGAGCCTGCGTTCTAGATTTTAAAGGAAGCTGGGACGACCATCTTCCACTCATAGAATTTGCCTACAATAATATCTACCACTCCAGTATTAAGATGGCTCCATACGAGGCACTATACGGGAGAAGATGTAGATCACCAGTTGGATGGTTCGAACTCGGTGAAACTGAGTTATATGGACCAGATTTAATCCTCCAAACCATTGAGAAGGTGAAAGTGATACAGGAACGATTGAGGACGGCTCAAAGCAGGCAAAAGTCCTATTCTAACGTACGACGTCGTGATCTAGAGTTTGAGGTTGGTAATTGGGTGTTCCTGAGAATCTCACCAATGAAGGGTGTCATGCGCTTCGGGAAGAAAGGTAAACTGAGTCCAAGGTATATCGGTCCGTATAAAGTTCTTCGACGGATTGGGTGTGTGGCTTATGAGTTAGAATTGCCATCCGAATTGGAATTTGTCCATCCGGTATTCCATGTATCTATACTAAGGAAATGTATCGGAGATCCTTCTCGGGTCGTTCCCATCGAAGATGTGCAGATTATAGAGGACCTATCTTATGAAGAAGTACCGGTGGCTATACTAGACCGACAAGTCCGCAAGCTAAGAACAAAAGATGTAGTTTCCGTCAAGGTATTATGGAGGAACAAACATACGGAAGAAATAACATGAGAAGAAGAGAAAGAGATGAAATCTAAATATCCGCACCTATTCCAGAATGTAGATAATGAGGAAGCCGAGGGAATGCATAACGCATTGAAAGGAGAAACCTCCTTATGAGGTAAGCAATAACTTGAGAATACTCTTTCTTAGTGCCAAATGATAATATGCAGAAAATTTACATGTCCATAAGTTGCATGATCTTGTAAGACCGAACGTTATGTAAAATCCCAGTAGACCCTTACATTCGAGGAAGAATGTTCCTAAGGGGGGGAGAATGTTACAACCTGTAATTTCGTATGTTAGATTTCGCAGTAAAATAGTTTACATATAAGAGCCTAAGAACCGGAAAAGAGTTAAAAAGACAAGAAAAAGGACAACAGGTGTCGTAAAGTATGGAATGCTATCGCATAACCCACACGCGAGCCGCATTTTTCATGCTGAGATCACAGAACAAGGCAAAGTCTTGGGCTAGGACTTATGTCAGAAATGCAGTCGACTATGCTATCGCATTTATGATATGAGGATCGCATCTTTTACATAATGCACCGCAAACTGGAACAGATTTCTAGGCAGAAATCTGTGTCAGAAATACGGCCAGTATGCGACCGCATACTGGAAATGCGAGCCGCAAATCTGTCCTTCTGTGTCGTAGAGCCTGACAGATTTCTAGGCTGTGTTTCACGTCCAAAATGCGAACCGCATATTGATTATGCGACAAAAATGCTATAACAAACTTGTAGGCGTCAGATACGTGTGTCACTTATTGACTGACCTATAAAAGGGGTCCAACCCAGTTCTTTCTTCATTTTCTGAAACTCAAACACAGAAGAAGACCCCCTGCGACCCTTTCTCAAGTCCCACACAACTTCAACCAATTTCTTCTCCTTTCAAGTTCTAAATTGGAGAAAGAATCTAGAAATTGAAGAATTGGAGAAAAGGTCTGGCTGATTTTCCTCCTTCTGTAAGCCCTAATTGAGAGTAATACCTAGAAGTTGAAAGACCAAGGAGAAGGGCTGAGATATTCCATATGCAATGTAAGTCACCACCTTCTCTCATGCATTCTTTTCCTAAGAATCCTTGGAAACTCGTTTTATGCATAATGTGAACCCTAGGTTGAAGTCAATCACTGAAAATGGACTGAGTTGTAATTGTTTTGGGTTGCATGTCTTACTACCATTGTTGTGGAGTTTTGGGGGAAGAAGGGTGTGGAGAAACACCATGCAAATTTAGGGCTATGGCCGATTATAACGATAACATTTAGAGGATAACGATAGAATCATTTCTTTCATTGTAGACTAAGGAAATTGTGACTGTGCGAAGCTTGAAATTGACGCAGAGAATACCAGGTATCTAAGACCATCCCTTTCTTTCTTTTGCACGACTCCGTTTATACATGATACAATGAACGAGCCCCCAAAAGATACTCTACTCTTAGAAGGTAGGAGTGTTTATATTGTTTCCCCTCTTAAAGGAGGATTGATATGTTGATATTTATTCGACCTTATGTCACCATAAAAGTATGATACATATGAGTCCAGCATGCATTATCTATTTTACTTTACCGCGTCGCGCTATAGTCGGCCGGACAGGCACCTATTGTGCAAATATATATTTTACTCTATTTAGTCGCGCTATAGACGACAGCTATTTTACTTTACCGCGCCGCGCTATAGTCGGCCGGGCAGGCACCTATTATGCAACCACTGATCAGTTGGGTATGATGATGAGGAGGCCCACAGAGGCGTGTGTATATGATGATGAGGAGGCCAACAGAGGCGTATATATGTATATGATAATTTTCAAAAGGATGTATATATATATATGTATATGCATATGCACGTCAGGCATGACATGGTTAGTTGCCCTCAGAGGCATTCAGATGGTACAGGTTGTATGTTTCTTATCCTGATGCTCATTATTGTTCTTATATTATGTTTCCTGTCTTACATACTCAGTATATTATCCGTACTGACGTCCTTTATTTGTGGACGCTGCATGTCGTGCTGCAGGTCCAGGCAAACAGATAGACGAGGCTCCCCTACCACAGTAGGCCATCCAGTTCAGTGGATATTGGCGAGATCCATCCTTCGGACTTGCCACAGTCTTGGTATGCATTTTGCTATAGGCATTATGGGCATGTCGGGGCCTTGTTCCGACAAAGGTTGCATTATGTATGTTCTTGTAGAGGCTCATAGACAAGTGTTGGGTTATTTATAGACAATAGACAGTGGGTTGACTTATGTACAGTTGGATTGCCTTGTCGGCAAATGTATCTTTTGTTGTATAGTTTTGCATGACGGGCGTGTCGGCCATGGTATATTATATATGTATGTATGTTCACGTCATGGTACGGTATTCCTGTTGATATGTACGAAATGTGTTGTTACCAAAAGGTTTGAACTAATTATGATTAATGTTGTTATTCATACGTGCATTCATTCGGCCTTATAGATAACAAAGAAAGTAAGATAGCAGGTATGCCGGCACTCGGTGAGTAGGGTCCGGGTGCCCGTCGCGGCCCTCCGGGTTGGGTCGTGACAGTAAAGTTGGTCTAGACCATCCTCAGCTATGGAGATCAGGAGTTTTCTTTGCTTGGAGGGGTATTACTAATGATTTGTAGAGGGTTTCTTGTCCATTGTAGCACCTATGACCAGATTGACCCAGAAGGGCTCTCCGTTCAGGTGGACCGAGGAGTGTGAGGAGACCTTTCAAAAGCTCAAGACTGCTTTGACTAGAGCCTCAATGTTAGTGTTGCCTACTGTGTCGGGGTCTTATACGATGTATTGTGATACGTTGCGCATTGTTCTTGGCATGGTGTTGATGCAGGACGGTAGGGTGATTTCCTACTAGACAGCTGAAGGTGCATGGGAAGAACTATCCTGTCCACGACCTCGAGTTAGCCGCTATTATTCATGCCTTGTAGATTTGACAGCACTATTTGTATGGTGTTCCTTGTGAGGTTTTCACTGATCACCGGAGTCTACAACACCTGTTTAAACAGAAGGATCTTAACTTACGGCAGCGGAGATGGTTGGAGCTGCTTAAGGATTATGACATCACCATTCTTTATCATCCCGGAAAGGCCAATGTGGTGGCCGATGCCTTGAGTCGCAAGGCGGAGAGTTTAGGCAGTTTAGCTTATCTACCAGTAGCAAAGAGGCCTTTAGCCTTGGATGTTCAGGCCTTGGCCAACCTATTTGTCAGATTGGATGTTTCCGAGCCGAGTTGAGTATTGGCTTGTATGGTTTCTTGGTCTTCTCTTTATGATCTTATCAGAGAGCGTTAGTATAATGACCCCTATCTACCTGTCCTTAAGGACAAGGTTCAGCACGGCGATGCCAAAGAGGTCACTATTGGAGATGACGGTGTATTACGGATGCAGGGCATGCTATGCGTGCCCAGTGTAGATGGATTATGTGAGTTGATCCTCCAAGAGGCTCACAGTTCATGGTACTATGTTCATCCAGGTGCCACAAATATGTATTAGGACTTGAGGCAGCATTATTGGTGGAGGCGAATGAAGGAGGACATAGTGGAATATGTAGTTCGGTGCCTAAGTTGTCAACATGTGAAGTATGAGCATCAACGACCGGGTGGATTGCTTCAGAAGTTAGAGATTCTGGAGTGAAAATGGGAGCAGATCACTATGGATTTCATTGTTGGGATCCCACAGACTCAGAGGAAATTTGATGCAGTTTGGGTGATTGTTGATAGATTGCCAAGTCAGCTCATTTCATTCCTGTGGTTACTACTTACTCTTCAGAGCAGCTGGCTCAAGTTTACATTCGGGAGATTGTCAGGCTTCATGGCGTACCAGTATCTATCATCTCTGAACGGGGTACGCAGTTTACATCACGGTTTTGGAGAGCCGTACAGCGTGAGTTGGGTACTCGGGTGGAGTTGAGTACAATATTTCACCCTCAGACGGACGGACAATTCAAGTGCACTATTCAGATATTGGAGGATATGCTTCGTGCGTCTGTGATGAACTTTGGGGGTGCTTGGGATCAGTTCTTCCCACTTGCGGAGTTTGCCTACAACAACAGTTATCAGTCGAGCTTTCAGATGGCACCATATGAGGCTTTTTATGGTAGGCGGTGCTGGTCTCCAGTGGGTTGGTTTGAGCCGGGCGAGGCTAGGCTATTGAGTACAGAGTTGGTTCAGGATGCTTTGGAAAAGGTTAAATTGATTCCGGATCGACTCCGTAAAACTCAGTCTAGACAGAAGAGTTATGCGGATCGGACGGCTTGGGACGTTGCATTCATGATTGGGGAGCGGCTCTTGCTCCGGATTTTGCCCATGAAGGGTGTTATGAGGTTCGGGAGGAAGGGAAAATTGAGCCCTACGTATATTAGGCCTTTTGAGATTCTTGAAAGGCTTGGAGAGGTGGCCTACAGACTTGCACTGCCACCTAGTCTCTCTACAGTTCATCTAGTATTCCATGTTTCCATGCTCCGGGAGTACCACAGCCATCCGTCTCATGTGTTAGATTTCAGCTCAGTCCAATTGGAAAACGATCTATCCTATGTTGAGGAGTCGGTGGCCATTTTGGACAGGCATGTTCGAAGGTTGAGGTCAAAGAACATCGTTTCAATAAAGGTTCAGTAGTGGGGTCATCCGATCGAGGAGGCGACTTGGGAAACTGCGCATGGTATGAACAGCCATTATCCTCATCTTTTTACCACTTCAGGTATGTCTCTATACTCGTTTGAGGATGAACGTTTATTTTAAGAGGGGGAGGATGTAATGACCCAGCTGGTCGTTTTGAGAGTATTAGCCCCGTACCCCTATTTATTGCTCCCTCTATTTCGTCTTTGGGTTTTGTGACTTGACGGGAGGATTTGTTTTTGGTTTCAGATTGTAATGGGGCACATAGCCCCTACAATGGAAGTTTAAGCTTAGGAATTGACTGTAAGTTGAATTGTGTGCAGTCGACTTTGGAATGGAGTTTCAACGGTTCCAATAGCTCCGTAGGGTGATTTTGGTCTTAGGAGCATGTTCAGATGTTGAAATGGAGGTCCGGAGGTCATTTTAGCGTCAATTGGTGAAAGCTGGAAAATTGGATGATTTTTAGAGAGTTTGACCGGGAGTTGACTTTTTGATATCAGGATCGGATTCCGATTCCGGAAGTTGGAGTAGATATGTAATATTAATTATGACTTGTGTGCAAAATTTAAGGTCAATCGGACTTGATTTGATAGCTTTCGGCATCGGATGTAGAAGGTTGAAGTTTGAAAGTTCATTATGCTTGAATCGATGCGCAATTTGTGTTTTTAGCGTTGTTTGATGTGATTTAAAGGATCGACTAAGTTCGTGTGATGTTTTAGGACTGGTTTGTATATATGGTCGAGGTCCCCGGGGGGCCTCGGGTGAGTTTTGGTTGGTTAACGAATCAAATTTGGATTTAGAACAAGTTGAAACTTGCTGCCTACTGATGTAATTGCACATGCAGAACTTATCTCGCAGGTGCGAGCTCGTAGAAGCGAGCCTAGATTGCACAAAAGCAGATTTGGGGATGGCCTGGGGCTAGGTCGCAGGTGTGTGAAGGTCTCCACTTCTGCAAACCCGCAGGTGCGAGCCATGCTCCGCAGATGCAGAGTGAAGGGGGGCAACTGGACTACAGAAGTGGCTTGGGTGACCGCAAAAGCAAGGCCTTAAAAGCGGACCTCTTGTCCGCAGAAGTGAATGAAGCCGCAGAAGCAGGGAGGACCTTGCATCTGCGAGACCTCGCAGAAGCGGAAGTGCTGGCAGAATACTTAAATACAAGGGTTCGCGATTTTGCTTCATTTTAAACATTTTGAGCTCGGGTCTTGGCGATTTTTGGGAGCATTTTCGAGGGATTTCTTGAGGTAAGTCTCTTGTGCTCATTTTTGATCAATTATCTTGTTTCCCAATTGATTTTCCCACCTAGTTTGTGTGTATTTAAGGTGGATCGAGGCTTGGGATTTGGAGAGTTTAATTTGTGGATTTGAGTGACGACTTGGTGTCAGATTTGAGTAATTTTGGTATGGGTGAACTCGATATTGAATGGGTGTTCGTATTTTGTGACTTTTACCCGTTTCCGAGATGTGGGCTCGCGTCGACCTTTTGGGCCGAGTTTTCAATTCTTTGTTAAAGTTGTAGTTTCATTATTTAAATTAGTTTCTTGTAGTTATATTTATAGGATGTAATTATTTTGGTTAGATTCAAGCCGATCGGAGTTGGAAAGTTGAGGGAAAGGCATTATTATCGATTGATTGAGCGCGATTTGAGGTAAGTGACTTGTCTAACTATGTGTGGGGGAAATCCCTTAGGCTTTGGTACTGTTGTAACAATTCGTGATATGCGAGCGCTGTGGACACGAGGTGACGAGTGCATACACGGGCTAAATGTGGAAATTTCGGTTCTTGCTAAGTAGTCCTCTTTTAAATTCCTTATCTGAGTTGCCTTAGCATGTGTAGTTGTTATGTTTAACCTAGTATAGCATGTCCACGTGTCGTAACTTTTACTTGAAATTTGTATAACATGTTTAGCTTAATTACTTGCCTCCGTGATCTTTTATTTAGTCTTTAACCGTATGATTCCTTACTGTAAATTCATTTTTCCATATGTTTCGAGTTGTGTATTTACTTTGGGACTATGAGGCGGTACCTCGAGAGATCCCTCTATTGCATATTTTCTTTTGGGACTACGAGGCGGTACCTCGGGAGATCCCCCTGCTGCATATTTACTTTTGAGACTACGAGGTGGTACCTCGGGAAATCCCCCTGTTACATATTTACTTTTGGGACTACGAAGCGGTATCTCAAGAGATCCCCCTGTTGTGCATCTACATTTGGGACTACGAGGCGATACCTCGGCAGCGCCCCTATTGTTTACCTCCGTTTGCTATGCTGTTACCTTTCTGGAATTTCTTGTTGTTCATTTCTCAGCCCTTTCATTGTATTATTATATTCTTTACGTTATTTCCTTTTATTCAAGTAGGCACCTGACCTGACTTCGTCACTCTTTACTAAAGTTAGGCTTGGCACTTACTGGGTACCGTTATTGTGTACTAGTACTACACTTCTGCACATCTTTTTGTGTAGATCCCGATTCTTCCTACCAGGCCAGATACTAGTGAGCTGGAGTGTACGTGGAGACTTCAAGGTATATCTGCCAGCGTCTGCAGACCTCGGAGTCCCCCTCTATCCTTATTATGTTGTTTTCCTTACTCTTCTTAGACTATGATGTATAAAGACATTTTATTTTCTCTTAGAAACTTGTAACTTATTTCTACCGAGTTTTGGGAGTTTTAATTATTTGAATCGCAGTTTCTATTTTTATTTTATGTGTTGGGATTTGAGTTCTATTTTGTATTCTGTTATTCCGCAAATTGTTAGGCTTACCTAGTCTTAGAGATTCGGTGTCGTCACGACATCCTACGGAGGAAAATTGGGATCGTGACAGCGAGGATCGCAGAAGCGGAGGCCCAACTCTAGTGGTTCACCGTAGAAGCGGGTGGAATGTCGATTCTGCGCGCTGCAAATACGTTTAAGTTTCCATAGAAGCGGAAGTGCTGGACAAAATACTTAAATTCAAGGGTTCGCGATTTTGCTTCATTTTAAACATTTCAAGCTCGAGTTTGGGCGATTCTTAAGAGGATTTTTGAGGGGTTTCTTGAGGTAAGTCCCCTCTGCTCATTTTTGATCAATAATCTTGTTCCCCATTGAATTTCCCACCTAATTTGTGTGTATTTAAGGTGGTATTTTGGAATTTGAGGTTAGGCATTTGGAGAGTTGAATTTGGGGATATTGGTGACGATTTGGTGTCGGATTTTTGTAATTTTTGTACGGTTGGACTCGTGGATGAATGAGCTTTCGAGTTTTGTGATTTTTAATGAATTTTGAGATGTAGGCCCGCGGGCCAGCTTTTGAGTTGATTTTTGACTTTTGATTAATAACTTAGTATTTTTCTTCTGGAATTGATTTCTTTAGCCTGTGTTGATTATATCGAATTGTATATGGTTAGATTCGAGGTATTCGGAGGCCGTTTAGCGAGGCAAGGGTGAGTTGGAGTATAGATTTGCTCGGATTGAGGTAAGTAACACTTCAAAACTCTGCCTTGAGGGTTTGAAACCCTGAATTATGTGTTATATGATTGATGTTGAGGTGACGCACATGCCAAGTGACGAGTGTGTGGGCGTGCACCGTAAGAACTGTGACCTACTCGATTCCATGGAATTTTATAGTGGATTTACCTTGTTGATATCCGTGTTTTCATCATGTGATAAGTAATTGAGCTGCCAATTATGTTAGGAATCATGTTTAGGCTATTGCTGGTACTGTTGAGACTCATAGTGGTCGTTTCATTGCTGTTGACTTATATTGATTACATTGAAATTTCGTATTTAGTCATATTTATTCATCATATACCATATCTCAGTCTCTGTTGCTATTTATTGCTATGTCATATCATCATTTTGGGCTAGTTTCATGACACTTTGAGCCCGAGAGAGAGAGATTGGAGAGATTGATGACTGAGTGAGGCCGAGGGCCTGAATGAGAGTGACAGTTATGTGATCGGGCTGCACGCCGCAGCATGTTTATTGATTTATGCCTGTATCTGGCTTATTATAGCACTTGGGCTAAAGGAGGCCTTCCGGAGTCTGTACACACCCCTTATGAGCGCAGTTTATTATATTGAGGGATGGATCTTCCCTGGACATGGATCTTGTCTAAATCATTTATATTTGGGGATGGATCTTCCCCTAGGCTGGACTGGCCTTATGCAGTAATGAGTGACTGACTGTCAGTTGATGTATATATATGGGATGGATGTTCTCTAGGCTGGATTGGCCATATAGAGTACTGAGTGACTGAGTATTCTGAGAGTTGTGAGTACACGAGGTGTTCAGAGTTGGGCATCACATACAGCATGTGCATTGGCATGTATATGTAGAGAGGTCATACTCCTCATATCATTTAGAATTTAATCTATTTTACTTGAATTGAGTTTTAACTATTGAACTTGAATGCATGCCTATATTTCTGTACTTTTATTTCTATGTTGAACTGTACCTGCTGAGTTCGTCACTACCTTTCAGTCCAAAGGTTAGATTTGTTACTTATTGAGTTGGTTGTACTCACGCTACACCCTGCCTCGTGTGCAGATCCAGGTGCTTCCAGTCACGGTGGTTGCTGAGTAGTGGAGTTCGTATTTTTGGAGACTACCGAGGTACGTTCTTGGCGTTCGCGGACCTTGACTCTCCCTCCTTATCTTTCATTTTATGTTTCATTTGTTATTTCCTAGACGATGTATTAGATTATGTTTTTATGTAGATGCTCATGTACTCGGTGACGCACCGGTTTTGGGAGAGATTTTGTATTGAATTATGATTTCTTGCTCTGTTTTAAAAGGTTTTCTAGGCACCATCAAGACAGGTTGGTTTTAGGTCGTGACTAATTGGTATCAGAACCTAGGTTACATAGGTCTCACTAGTCATGACCAGTTTAGTAGAGTCTTGTGGATCGATATGGATACGTTTGTACTTATATTCGAGAGGCTACCGAACCCTTAGGAAACTTCAAATTCTTGTATTTTTGTCGTGCAAATTTGTTGATTCTGGTCACTAAATTTCTGTTGTTTATTCTCTCACAGATGTTGAGGACACATGCTACCGAACAGGACAGCCAGCCATCAGTACCATCAGCTAAGACCATGAGAGGCCGAGGTCGCGGTAGAGTCCATGGTAGGGGTAGAGGTGCAGCTCGTGCAGCAACTAGAGCAGCACTTGCAGATCCACCAGTTGCTCCAGCTCAGGAGAAGGTTGCAGATGTAGCTGAGCTAGTGGGGCCAGTTCAGGCACCAACTATTCCTATTGTGATTCCAGGCCTTTAAGAGGCTCTGGCCCATACACTGACTGTTTACACTGGCCTTGCCCAGGTGGTTTCGGCTTAGACCGCACCAGCCACTTCTCAGGCCAGAGGTGGTACTCATACCCCCATTTCCCGTACTCTGGAGTAGGTGATGCAGGGACATCAGACACCAGGGGTACTACCAGCCCAGCCGTTTGCAGTTGCTCAGGCCCAGGTGGGTCCCGTTATGACTGATGAAGAGCAGAGGAAACTTGAGAGGTGTGGGAGGCTGCAGTCTCTGTCCTTTAGTGGGGCTGAGTTTGAGGATGCCCATGACTTTTTGGACAGGTGTCAGCGGATTCTTCGCACGGCAGGTATTCTAGAGACTATTGGGGTCCCATTCACCACTTTTCAGTTTACTGGGGCTGCTTTTATATGGTGGGAGGCCTATAAGAGGCGCAATCTAGTCGGTGCAGCACCACTTACATGGCGTGAGTTCTCCGTTCTCTTTTTGGAAAAGTTCGTGCCACAGTCTTGAAGGAAGGACCTGCGCAGACAGTTTGAGCAGCTTCGTCAAGATGGCATGTCTGTGACCCAGTACGAGATTAGGTTTTCGGAGTTGGCTCGTCATATAGTTTTGTTGGTTTCCACTGATAGGGAGAGGATTAGGAGGTTCATTGATGGCCTCACGTATCAATTGCGGTTGCTTATGACTAGGTAGAGGGTATCTAGTGCTACCTTTGACGAGGAGGTCAATGTTGCTCGACAGATAGAGATGGTACGCAGTCAGGAGCGGGGAGAGAGGGAGACCAAGAGGCCTCGTAGCTCGGGTTGTTTCAGCGGTACTCCTTCTGGGGGTCAGTTCTACCACAGCAGGGACGTCCTTATAGGCACGCCTAGACGGCTCGTCCGGTTCACGGTGGTGCATCATCCAGCCATGGTTCATACAAAACTCATCAGGGTCAGTAATCTCTCAATGCCCTTCCAGCTCAGAGTTCGTCGCATGCACCATCAACTCAGGGTTAATCTGTACCAGGTCCTTCTGATAGTTATTTTGGCTCTCGGGGTTTGCCTCAGTACTCACCGCCATTCACAGGGAGGGGTTGTTTTGAGTGTGAAGATTTGGATCACATAAAGAGACATTGTCCCCGCTTTTTAGGGAGGTCCAGCTCAGTAGAGGAGTCAGACTAGGACTTCAGCACCACTTACTTCACCACTCGCCCAGCCAGCTCGGGGTGGGGCTCAGTCCTCTAGGGGTCGCCCAAGAGGGGGACGACGATCAAGTGGCGGTCAGGCCCGATTCTATGCTATTCCTGCCTGACCAGATGTTGTTGCTTCAGATGCAGTGATCACAGGTATTGTCTTAGTATGCTATAGGGATGCCTCTGCATTATTTGACCCTGGTTCCAGTTATTCGTATATATCATTGTATTTCGCTCATTATCTGGATATGCCCTGTGAGTCCTTATTTTCATCTTTTAATGTATCTACGCCACAGGGCGACACCGTTGTTGTGGACCCATTTCTATTCCTATGTATCATATGACACCAGCTGAGTTGAAGGAATTGAAAGTGCAACTTTAGGAACTCCTTGATAAGGGGTTTATTAGGCCTAGTGTGTTTCCTTGTGGCGCACCAGTCCTGTTTGTGAAGAAGAAGGATGGTAATATGCGGATGTGCATCGATTATAGGCAGTTAAACAAAGTTACTATCAAGAACAAGTATCTTTTGCGTGCATTGATGATCTATTCGACCGGCTTCGGGGGGCGAGGGTGTTCTCCAAAATTGATTTGAGGTCTGGGTATCACCAGTTGAAGATTCGAGACTTGGATATTCTAAAGACAGCATTTAGGACCCGTTATGGTCTTTATGAGTTCCTTGTGAGGTCTTTTGGGCTGACCAACGCCCCAACAACATTCATGCGTGTGATGAACAATGTGTTTCAGCCTTATCTTGAGTCATTTGTCATAGTGTTCGTTGATGATATCCTGGTGTACTCTCGTAGCCAGTAGGAGCATGCCCAACATTTAAGAGTTGTGTTGCAGCAGTTGAGGGAGGAGAAGCTTTATGACAAGTTCTCCAAGTGTGAGTTTTGGCTTAGTTCAGTGGCATTCTTGGGGCACGTGGTGTCCAATGAGGGGATTCAGGTGGATCCGAAGAAGATTGAGGCGGTTCAGAGTTGCCCAGACTGTCCTCAGCTACGGAAAATCGGAGCTTTCTCGGCTTGGCCGGTCCTTATCGTCGCTTCGTAGAGGGGTTCTCGTCTATTGCATCGCACTTGACTAAATTGACCCAAAAGGGTGCTCCTTTCAGGTGGTCAGATGAGTATGAGGAAAGCTTTCAAAAGCTCAAGATTGCCTTGACTATAACCCTAGTTCTAGTTCTACCTTCAGCTTCTGGTTCTTATACAGTGTACCGTGATGCTTCTCGGATCAGTATTAGGTGTGCCTTGATGCAGGAGGGTAGAGTGATTGCTTATGCTTAGCGATAGTTGAAGCCCCATGAGAAGAACTACCATGTCTATGATTTGGAGTTGGCTGCCATCGTTCATGCATTAAAGATTTGGAGGCACTATCTCTAGTGTGTCTTGTGAGGTATTTACAGATCATCGGAGTCTCCAGCACTTGTTCAAATAAAAGTATCTATATTTGAGGCAGCAGAGATGGTTGGAGCTGCTAAAGGACTATGATATCACTATTTTGTATCATCCCGGAAAGGCCAATGTGGTGGTCGATGCCTTGAGTAGGAAGGCAGTGAGTATGGGTAACCTTGTATTCATTGTTGTTGGTGAGAGACCGTTCGCAGTTGATGTTCAGGCTTTGGCCAACCAGTTCATGAGATTAGATGTCTCAAAGCCTAGTCAGGTTCTAGCTTATGTGGTTACTCGGTCTTCCTTGTATGATCATATTAGAGAGTGCCAGTATGATGATCCGCATTTTCTTGTCCTTAAGGACACGGTTCAGCACCGGTGATGCCAGAGATGTTACAATTGGGGATGATGTGGTGTTGAGGATGTAGGGCCAGATTTGTGTGCCTAATGTTGCTGGGCTACGTGAGTTGATTCTTGAGGAGGCCCACAGTTTGCGGTATTCCATTCATCCGGGTGCCTAGAAGATGTACCAGGATTTGAGGCAGCACTATTGGTGGAGCAGGATGAAAAAGGATATAGTGGGGTTTGTAGCTCGCCTGAATTGTCAGCAGGTAAAGTATGAGCATCAGAGACTGGGGGGAATGCTTCAGTGGTTAGAGATTCTGATGTGGAAATGGGAGCAGATCACCATGGATTTTGTAGTTGGGCTCCTAGGGACATCGAGGAAGTTCGATGCTTTTTGGGATATTGTGGATCGGCTGACCAAGTCCGCGCACTTCATTCCAATTGGGATTACTTATTCTTCAGCGCGGTTGGCTGAGATTTACATCTGCGAGATCGTTCGCCTTCACAGTATGCCAGTGTCCATTTTCAGATCGGGGCACGCAGTTTACACTACAGTTTTGGATAGTTGTGCAGTGAGAGTTGGGCACCCAGGTTGAGTTGAGTACATCATTTCACCGTCAGATGAGCGGACAGTCCAAGCGCACTATTCGGATATTGGAGGACATGTTACACGCTTGTGTCACTAATTTTGGGGGTTCATGGGATCAGTTTCTGCCGCTCGCGGAGTTTGCCTACAACAATAGTTACCGGTCGAGTATTCAGATGGCTCCGTATGAGACTTTATATGGGAGATAGTGCAGATCTCCAGTGGGTTGATTTGAGCTAGGTGAGGCTATGCTATTGGGTACTGACTTGGTACAGGATGCTTTGGATAAGGTTAATTTGATTCGGGATCGGCTTCTCACGGCGCAGTCCAGAAAGAAGAGTTACGCTGACAGGAAGGTTGTGATGTTACTTACATGGTTTGGGAGAAGGTACTGCTCAAGGTTTCACCCATGAAGGTTATTATGAGGTTCGGGAAGAAGGGCAAGTTGAGCCTTCGGTATATTGGACCTTTTGAGGTACTCTAGAGGATTGGAGAGGTGGCTTACAAGCTTTCCTTGCCACCTAGTTTCTCGAGTGTGCATCCCGTATTTCATTTTCTATGCTCCGAAAGTATGTCGGCGATCCATCTCATTATTTGGATTTCAGCACAATTCAGTTGGATGGTGATTTGACTTTTGATGTGGAGCCGGTGGCCATTTTGGATCGGCAAGTTCGAAAATTGAGGTCAAAGGACATAGCTTCAGTGAAGGTGCAGTGGAGAGGTCAGCTAATCAAGGAGGCTACTTGGGAGATCGAGCGGGAGATACAGAGCAGATGTCCACACCTATCTGAGACTCCAGGTACATTTCTAGACCCGTTCGAGGATAAACGTTTGTTTAAAAGGGGGAGGATGTGAGTTGTAGCCCGTCCCCCCATTTATTGCTCATTTTGTACTTTAGGCTGTTACGTGACTCTTCGGGGTAGTCGGTTCGGGTCTGGTGAGGTTTCATAATGAACTGAGACACTTAGTCTCAAGGATGAAAAAAAAACATAAATTGAAAAGGTTGACCAGATGTGGACTTAGGTGTAGACGTTTCCGGAATGGAGTTTCGATGGTTCCGTTAGCTCTGTTGGGTGGTTTTGGACTTAGGATTGTGTCCGGATTGTGGTTTGGAGGTCCATAGTGGAAATAGGCTTGAAATGGCTAAAATTAAATTTTTGTAAAGTTTGACCGTTAGTGGACTTTTTGATATCGGGGTCGGATTCCGATTCCGGAAGCCGGAGTAGGTCCTTAGTTTCAATAGGCTTAAATTGGGGTGCAATTCGTGTTTTTGATGTTGTTTGAGGTGATTTGAGGGCTCAACTAAGTTTGTATCGTGTTTTATGACTTGTTGGTATGATTGGTTGAGGTCCGGGGGGTCTCGGGTTGGTTACAGATGGTTAATAGATCGAAAATGGAACTTGGTACATGGCTGAAGCTGGGACTCTGCTGGTGTAATCGCACCTGCGGAGCTTTGATCTCAGGTGCGAGTGGAGGAGCGCGATGCAGCCAAGCTTGGGGAGGACTGTGGCATAGGTGCGAGGAGTTTTCCGCACCTACAGGGCCGTAGGTCCGGCGCAATGGGTGCAGAAGCGGAGAATGCGTATGTGCGATGGGAAATCCACACCTGCAATTGCGCAGATGTGAGGGCGAGGACCGCAGAAGCAGAGGCCCAACTCCAGCGGTTCAACCCAGAAGTGGGTGGAAGGTCACTTCTGCGATGCCGCAGATGCAGTTAAGTTTCCGTAGAAGTGGAAGTGCTGGACAGAACACTTAAATTCAAGGGTTCGCCATTTGGCTTCACTTTAAACATTTTAAGCTCGGGTTTGGGCGATTCTTAAGAGGATTTTCGAGGGGTTTCTTGAGGTAAGTCCCTTGTGCTCATTTTTTATCAATAATCTTGTTTCCCTATTGAATTTCCCACCTAGTTTGTGTGTATTTAAGGTGGAATTTGGGAGTTTGAGATTAGTGATTTAGAGAGTTGAATTTGGGGATTTGGTTGACGATTTGGTGTCTTTGGTAATTTTTGTATAGTTGGACTCGTTGATGAAAAGGCTTTCAGGTTTTGTGACTTTTAGCGAATTTCGAGACGTGGGCCTGGGTGCCGGCTTTTAAGTCGATTTTTGACTTTTGATTATAACTTAGTATTTTTCTTCTGGAATTGATTCCTTTAGCCCGTGTTGATTATATCGAATTGTTTATGGCTAGATTCGAGGCATTCAGAGTTCGTTTTGCGAGGCAAGGTATGTTGGAGTAGAGATTTTCTCGGATTGAGGTAACTAACACTTCTAAACATAGCCTTGAGGGTTCGAAACCCCAAATGATGTGTTATATGATTGATGTTGAGGTGATGCACATGCCAAGTGACGGGTGTGTGGGCGTGCACCGTAAGAACTGTGACCTACTCGATTCCATGGAATTGTATAGTTGATTTACCTTGTTGATATCCGTGTTTTCATCATGTGATAAGTAATTGAGCTGCCAATTATGCTAGGAATCATGTTTAGGCTATTGCTGGTACTGTTGAGACCCATAGTGGTCGTTTCATTGTGTTGACTTATATTGATTACATTGAAATTCGTATTCAATCATATTTATTATTGCATATCATATCTCAGTCTCTGTTGCTATTTATTGTTATGTCATATCATTATTTTGGGCTAGTTTCATGACACTGTGAGCCCAAGAGAGAGAGACTGGAGAGATTGATGACTGAGTGAGGCCGAGGGCCTGAATGAGAGTGACAGTTATGTGATAGGGCTGCACGCCGCAGCATGTTTGTTGATTTATGCCTGTATCTGGCTTATTATAGCGCTTGGGCTAAAGGAGGCCTTTCGGAGTCTGTACACGCCCCTTATGAGCGTAGTTTATTATATTGAGGGATGGATCTTCCCTGGACATGGATCTTGTCTAAATCATTTATATTTGGGGATGGATCTTCCCCTAGGCTGGATTCGCCTTATGCAGTAATGAGTGACTGACTGTCAGTTGATGTGTATATATATGGGATGGATCTTTCTTGGGCTGGATTGGCCATATAGAGTACTGAGTGACTGAGTATTCTGAGAGTTGTGAGTATACGAGGCTTTCAGAGTGGTGCATCACATACAGCATGTGCATTGGCATGTATATATAGAGAGGTCATACTCCTCATATCATTTAGAATTTGATCTATTTTACTTGAATTGAGTTTTAACTATCGAACTTGAAAGCATGCCTACATTTCTGTACTGTTATTTCTATGTTTGAACTGTACTTGCTGAGTTCGTCACTACCTTTCAGTCCAAAGGTTAGATTTGTTACTTATTGAGTTGGTTGTACTCATGCTACACCCTGCACCTCGTGTGTAGATCTAGGTGCTTCCAGTCACGGCGGTTGCTGAGTTGTGGAGTTCGGATTTTCGGAGGACAACCGAGGTAGCTGCTTGGCATTCCAAGACCTTGACTCTCCCTCCTTATCTTTACTTTTATGTTTCAGTTGTTATTTCCTAGACGGTGTATTAGACTGTGTTTTTATATAGATGTTCATGTACTTGGTGACGCCCCTGTTTGGGAGTGATTTTGTTTGGAATTATGATTTCTTACTCTGTTTTAAAAAGTTTTACCCTTAATTTTAACTTCTTCTATATCTTTCAAAGTTTTCGAGTGTGGTAAATGTTTGCGCAATCGGCTTGCCTAGTACCATGATAGGCGCCATCACAACAAGTTGGTTTCGTGACAAGAAATTAGGGGAAAAGTAATATGATATATACTTTTAGATGAGAGAGAATCTTAAGAGAGATATATTAGGATACATTTTATGCAAGAGAATTTCACGAGAGATATATTAGGAATTTGAAAAGTTGCAAATTTTAAAATAAATTGTATTATTTGTAATTTTATCAAAACAGTTGTAGGAAACTTAAATAAATGTTAGAGCTTGGATTACTTTTTAATAACTCCTTTTTATGATATAATAACTTTTTATACCGGTAAAAATGTAACAATCCGATCAGTCATTTTATTTTCTAGATCCTCATTCCCCTAAATAAGACCCCTGTATGTGCATTTACCGTTTTATGACTTGCGGGGATGGTTAGTTCGGGTTTGGACGGGTTCGGGTTGAAATCGGAACACTTAGTTCCTTAATATTGGCTTTAAAAGGTTAAGTTTCACTTGGGTCAACATTTTTAGTAAACGACCTCGGAACTGGGATTTGACTGTCGCAATAGGTGCGTATGAGGATTTTGGACTTTGGCATATGTTCGGATCGGGTTTTGGATGACCCGGAAGCACTTCAGCACATAAAGTTGAAAGTTGGCGCATTGAAGGTGTTAAAGTTCTTTAAATTCCGTTTGGAGTAGGTTTTGGTGTTATCGTGGTCCGTTTGGGATTCCAAGCCCGGGAATAGTTCTGTATGGTGATTTAAGAATTGCACGCAAAATTTAGTATCATTTCGAGTAGTTTAAGTATGATTCAGTGAGTTCGGAGTAAGATGGAAGAATTTGAAGTTCATAAGTTGATTCTATTTGGTTTTAGGTTGTGATCCTTAGTTTTGATATTTTTTTTCGCGTTCCGAGAGTGCGAGCGAGTCCATTTTACTTTTGCGAATTTGTTGGTATGTTTGGTCGAGGCCCCGTACAGGATTCGGAGGGTCGACGGAGCTCGATTTTTCCTTGGAGAAGGGCTGCTGGTGCCTGCCATCTGGTGCGTTCGCACCTATGGTGGGAATGACCGCAGGTGTGACGCCTGGCTCGCAGAAGCGAAAAGACGAGGGGGATAAGAGCGTCCGCAGAAGTGGACTCACTTCTGTGATGTGGGGATCGAAGGTGCGGAGGAGCCAACGTGGGCAAGGGTCGCAGGTGCGATACGCGAGCAATAGAAGCGCGCTCGCAGGTGCTGCGCTTTACTGCAGGTGCGCCCAATGCTGGGCTTGGTGCTTTCCTCATAAGCAGACCTTTGTCCGCAGACGCAGCCCCAGGTCCGCAGAAGCGAAAATGCTGGAGGCAGTGAAGTCTTTTAATGTCGGGACTTAGGCCATTCTTGACTCATTTCTTTCACTTTTTGGGCGATTTTGGAGTTTCTTGGAGAGGGGTTTTCACCTAGCTATTGAAGGTGAGTAATTTCTATCCAATATAAGTTAAAATACATAGCTTATGGGTAGATTTTAACATGTAAAATTGTGAAAATTATAGGTTTAGTTGAAAAATCAAGGTTTTGATAAAAATGAGATTTAACCACAAAAATAATTATGGAATTGGGTAATAATTATATATTTGAGTTTGTGAGATTATGGGTAATAATTTTCTTTGAAATTTTTTTGAATCCGGGCACGTAAGCCTGGGAGGTGAATATAAGAATCTTCCAATTTGGGTTGGGTAATTACTCTAGTAGAATAAATGCATCTATGGTTCGTGCCGCTCGACCCTTGGTAGTGTACACATTATTCTGGAGCGGCTCGTACGACCTCAGCATAAATCGTGCGTAATAATACTCGGAGCCTAACTATACTTGATATTATTTTATGGCTTGAGAGGTTATAATTATTAATGACAGAATTTGATCTGGAATTTATGATTAGTGAAAGAATTATGTATTTGCTGCTTGTTATTGAGTTTTTATTATTATTTACATATCACGTGCTATTTAGAAGTCGACCCCTCGTCATCACTTCTTCGAGGTTAGACTAGATACTTACTGGGTACATATTGTTTATGTACTCATGCTACACTTCTGTACTAATCGTGTAGGATCTAAGAAACGTGCGTCTAGGGGTCATATCAGTGCACACCCCCATTACCCTAAGGCATAATGGTGAGCTGCTTCCGGAGCCGTTCTGCAGCACCTAGAGGCTCTCTTTTGTCTCTATTTTCTGCCTACTTTATTTCAGACAGTAGTTATAGTTTTGTATATTCTACTGGTTGCTCATACACTTGTGACACTAGGTCTTGGCACACATACCAGTAGACTTTATGGTTTTGGAGTATTTATGTCACTATATTTGCCCACTCAGTTGCCTTCTTTCTATTTTATTAAAATTTCTACTCCTTAATCTCTTAATAAATAGAATTTAATTACTTGTAAATTTATAAAAAGAGTAATCACACGGTTAGTTCACCGTTGGTTTTCCTAACGGCGACGTTGAGCGTCATCACGGCCTATAGGAGAAATTGGGTCGTGACAAAAAATACCTATTAGTAAGTTACAAATTGGTTTATTGAGATGAGGAAATTTCCTCTATTATCTAAAGCGAATTAATTTGCTGGAGTTGAGTTAAACTGATTCATTTATATCCATGATGCTCCATTTGGATATATTTCTTGAATGGATAATTCAAACTAAGGAAAAAAGAAAAATAAAATAAAGTTGGAGATACATAAAAATATTCAATTATATAGAGTAAAAAATTATGTAAACATATTAAGTTTATTTTTACTGAGGAAGTTAGCACAATTCCTTCCTTTTATTTGGGCTTGAGATAGATTATAATTTGTGACTTTCATACTTAATTTTCTTAAATAATAAAAGTTTATAAAATGAAAATTTAGATAAATAAAGGTGAAGCAAACAACATAATAACTTCATTAAACATAAGATAGAGGAATTAACATTTTCTTTCCCTAAATGCCTAACTGTGAGATTATAAACTAAATAACTATTTGCAAGCTTGAAATCAGTTTATGAAGATGAGGAACCCAGTATGTGAAGTTGTTATCAAATAAAGAGGAGTTATTAAAAAGCAATCTAGACTCTTTTAATTGCGTTAATATTTATTAGATTAAAATAAAAAAATAAAAAATATAGAATAAAAAATTATTGCATCAAAAAGTTCGGTTTTTCAGTAATTGTGATTTTTGTGTGAGTTGGTAAAAGTTATGTGATTTTTGTATTAGAAAACATATTATTTCAGTTTAATATAAAAAAATTACAGTTATATGATCATTTGTGAAATTTATACATTTTAACTTACTAGTGGCGAAATGAGTATTTTTATTCAAAAATGGTTTTTTTTCTTTTAGAAATTGGTTTTCAGGAAAATAATTAGTTGACCTGCACATCTAAACAAAAAACCAATGTTATGTGACAACTTCGACCAATAAAAATTCTTTTGAGATTCATTTTGTCACTTTCTCTTTTTAAAAAAATTTCCCTTTTCTCCAATTCTCGAAACTTCAGAAGAGGTAAAGATTTTAAAGAGCGAAAAAAGAGGGTGTGGCATAAGGGTGTGGCCCACCACGGGCCTGGGCCAAACGGGCTTGGCGGGCCTGGGCCTGGCGGGCTCGTGGGTAGGGACCGGCCCGCTACGGGCTAGGCCCCTT
>MCJB01039022.1:0-58972 GCA_002018475.1 Nicotiana obtusifolia | reverse complement strand
CCCTCAATAATTAAACACCTAGAAGAACTGAGGTGTGCTATTTAGCGAAATTCATGGCCCTCGACAAACTAAAAACGCGTAATTTGCTTTAGGCACGTTAGTCTATTAAGTTAATTTCTTAAATTCGGGTGCGCATTTATGTGACCCAAATTCTAAATCCCAATGTTAAATTAAAAGATGTTACAAGTCGCGGGTGCATTTATGTGACGTGATTTGTGACATATTTTGATTAACATCGCAATTTTCTAAGTAATTTAAAAAGCGGAAAAGCGAAATAAAGTAAAACGCACTATAGGTTAATAATAGGTAATAAAATTATATAATAAGCCAATTATAACAATTAAGCGACCGTGCTTGAACCACGGAATCCGAGGGTGCCTAACACCTTCCCTCGGGTTAACAGAATTCCTTACTTAGAATTTCTGGTTTGCAGATTTTAAAAGAAAGTCGAAACTTTCCTTGATCTGGGATAAAAAATAAATCGGTGACTTGGAACACCAAATTAAATATTCCAAGTGGCGACTCTAAAAATTAAATAAATAATCCCATTTCGATTAATGTCACTTTAATTGGAAAAACTCTTTATATATTTCCTTCCCGGGAATGTACGAAAAGAGGTGTGACACTCATCTTCATTCTTCACAGATTATTAGTGTTAAACTTTTAATTGTATCTTTTGTTAAACTGATTCTTTAACATTTACAAAATTAGAGTTTTAACATTTTTCTATGAATTATTTATGTCTGCTACTGAGATAGTTAGTAAGATTAGATTATTGAAATGTCTTATTAATTACTCCTACTAACTTATTTCTTTTTATTGACTTTCAGAATTGATATGATTAGTAAGATTAGATGTGCATTTTTCACTAATTGGTAATTGGTTAAGGATCACCAACTATTCTGTTTTAAATTTTGATCTTTATGCAGCGTTATATATTACGTTTTTTCTTTTCTAGATTGAGTTACTTTATCGGGTAAACCAATAATTATATTGAAACAATAATAATCAATAACTGAATAATTTAATACCTGATATATCAAACCTATAATATTTATAATTGAACCGAACTGACCGATACCTACAGCTAAGAGAAGATTGCAGATGTATGCATTTCAAAAATAATAATGGGAAGATACACAGCAGGACTTCATGAGACCAAGAGATTCAAGTCGTGCAAGTTGCATTTAATACCGCTTCTATTCATCTATTAAGAGCAAAAAAGAGTCACGGATTTTTCAACTTTTTATTGCTACTATCCTTACATTGTCGGAAGATTTATTTACCTGAGTGCACGGATTTACATTC
The DNA here is from genome assembly GCA_002018475.1 of Nicotiana obtusifolia. Classification (NCBI taxonomy): domain Eukaryota; kingdom Viridiplantae; phylum Streptophyta; class Magnoliopsida; order Solanales; family Solanaceae; genus Nicotiana; species Nicotiana obtusifolia. The sequence goes on along the minus strand of MCJB01039022.1, from coordinate 57,664 downwards.
CTTAGAATTTTCTTGTTAAAACTTTAAGCTTTTAGCCAATTTATCTTTTGGTGTAAATTAAGGGTGTATAAAAATTGGGTTGGTTTAAGTTTTTCAATTATCAAATCAAATTAATTGTGTCGGGTTATTATATGACAAAACCAAAACAATAAAAGTCGAATTTTTTAATTTCGATTTTTCTTGGGGTTTTCAAATTTTCGGGTTATTTCGATTTTTTTTTTCTTTCATAAAGTCTTCATAGCACAAAACATAGAATTTATATTCCAAATATTTTTTTGATCCTAGTAAAACATAACTATGTTAGGTGTTTTTCAAGAAAATAACATAAAATATAAGATGAGTTATGTCATTAATTGTACTAAAATATTCAACAATAAAGATAATAAAATCGCAATAAATATAATTAATAAGCCATAATGAAAATAAACATAATCTAAATTATTAAGTTGCTAAAATAAGTACGACTAACAAGTACTATTTTTACATGACTAACCACTATAAAAAAATTGTGCATTTTATCTAAACCATGTAAAAACTAAAAAAATAGATATCCAATACTATTGTTATTCCTACAATAATTTAATTGAACTTCTTTTATTAGCATTAGTATTGATTTGATTTTGGTTTGGGATTTATTTGAGTTATTATTATTTATGGACTATAAAATTTATTGTAGCATCCAAAAATTATAAGTCTATACATGTTATGTCGGGTTGGTTTGGATTTGGTTTGACTTTCTTTTAGTTAAAACCAAACCAAACCAATATGGTCGGGGTTTTCTTCCAACACCAAACCAAATCATAATCGCATTTTTTTCCAGTTTAGTTCGGATTATCGATTTTCTTTGTATATATCTAGCGTAAACATCAGGTGTTAGACAAGTATTTAACTATTTTGTGCCTGCTTTGTTTGGCCTAACATGATTTGCCATCTTTCCGACATGTTAGGAGTACTCACTTTCTTTTTAGGTATCTATCAATTTTCGCACTAAACTTCCTAGTATCTTTTTTGCTTATTAGTTACCTCTATGAATGCATACAAGCAGCTGCTCACAAAATGAAAAATTAACTTGAGATCATAGGTGAAAGCAACTGTACAAATGCATACAAATTTCAGGTTTGAAGCATTTTAAATATCAACCCAAAAGAATTTTGAAACTGTCCAAGTAACCATGTTATATATTCCTCTCTTCCTTTTTGAGTGTACAATTCAAAATGTGTAAAAACTAGAAAAAATATAAATAAAAGCGAATGCGCGAGAGGTGCACCTAACCAACCTATCCATTCGTCAATCTCGGTGTTAAGCTAACTTGCATACATAGAGTTTTCTTTTCCTATTATTTTGAGTTTAATCTGTGTTTCTACGGGATACCTACTACACTGTGTTATTTAATTGAGATTATTTATCCTTTAATTAAACCAAATATGTACCTTAAGCCACTTCTACTAGTCATTAATTCCTTTTTCCCACTTATCTTTTATTTCGTGTGTTATAAAGCAGTAGTTATTTTTTCTAAATCAAACAGGCCTGAATGGAGTCAGAGTAAATGTGACCATTCAGCGGGAAAATGAAAATTTGAGAATGGTTGAGATATTTCATCACTTGTTTTTCATACCAAACACACCCTTAATCCACCTTATTTTTGTTTTTCATGTCCTGATACATTATATTGAGTTATCTGTGCTTGCTGCAGAGAAACTGAGAAGGTATTGGAATTCACCAGAATCTTATTGACTAAATGTACAAGCATAAGTAGCCTGTATATGTTTATAAGCTGGGATGACATACATATATTTGGATGGCAGAGTTACACTTGAAATTAATAGAGGAATTCCCAGTTGTTTCTATACTTTCCAATTTATTCAGCTATATTTTCCTGTAACAACAAAAATAACCAATTTCAAGCATTTCTCCGAAAAATCATCTGGAGAGCTTCTTTGCTTGAACTAGTTCAGGGATATATTTTACAAAGTCTTCATGAGCTTGAATGATCAAGTCATCATCGTCCCACTGATCACGATATGTCTCGGGCTGAGTCTTTTTATTCTTTCTTGAGATAAAATACATTTGCTTTCTCCATTCTTCAGAGGGTGGAGATCCACACTCAGCAGCCAACCAATCATCATAGTCAAACTGTAAAGATGGGATGTCAACGAGGCAAGACATACATGTCACTCTTTTGGTTAACCTATAAGATATGGATAATGAGCACTAGAGCTACTTTCTTATATAGAACGGCCGTAGCCATTTGGTGTTCCCATGCCAAAACTAGTTTAGCCACATATACAAATGTACATATGCCAACCACGCACAGAGATTCATATCTGATAAAAAGATAACTTGGATGTAAATGCGCTAAAGAGCCATGACAAGCCAACTTGAGTGGGATTCACATCAGAAGTCTGCATGGATTTTTGTATGACCAACCACTTGCGTTTGCTCATAATGACAGAAGCTACTCTCTAGTTCTTCAGTTTCATTTCTCTTCTCTTTTTCTTTTCCAAATTAACTAAGGTGGTGTAGCCTAGAACTTCTGTATGTTAAGAATGGGCATGAAGTAGAAAAGGAGAGGAAAAGGAGACGACACATAGAACAGAAATAGAAACCTTCAACCATTCGACAAGTTTTGGCAGATGTTATACCTGACAATCATCCATATTGTGAGTGTACCGTTTTGGAATGCAAGAGGCTTCCATGGATGAGTATAAAGCTGCAATATCAGCATTCATATCTTCCTTTGATGGGAGAGAAATGCGACCAGATAAAACACCAGCGATCCACTTGCTTTGCAATTCACACAAGGGGAATGGTATAACCTGGTGTCAACCACAGACAAATACTTCGTTCATGTCCGCCATTTAAAATGTAAATTGACAAAACCCAAGCACAAGATCTCTTAATTTTACCTTCCAAGGCAGCCCAACAAATGAAAGACTTGGAGCAAAGGCTGGTGAGAAAACATGTTTGTAAAGTGGCCCAACCCGGTTGTCATCCACAATTACTATCCCATTAGTTTCAAGGAATGGAAAATGATACTTGTACCTAGGAAACATAGATAAGCAATATTCTTGAATACTTCATCCTTCCATCAATTGGATTATCTTGTAAGATTATTAGCAATTATTTTCGATTATAAAAGCAAAGTTAGAGATCTCTTGCTGTAAATTAGGAGGTCTGTACTACCAAACTCACATAAGTAATTATTCATTTTAGTTGAAAATAACTTTTCTTTACAGAAACAGAGAAGTTTTCTCTCCTTTCGCCAAACTCACAATATCTCACCAAATCTGGGCTTTTACTATTAAAACCATGCAGCCTTATGGTTAACATGGTAATAATTCTTGGTTTCTTCCCTATAAAAATACCGATAATCATTTCTTTTAAGCTTAAAGTTTAAGGTATTAAAGGGTACAGGATTTATTTTAAGACTGGGCTACTCAAGAGCAGATCAACTACTTTATTTACTTTTTCTAACCTATCGACCAGAACATTCTTTTAAACTTACAGTTAAGGAATTAAACAGGTAATATGGGACAGGGTTAAATTTTGAGACTCAAGAGCAGATCAACTACTTTATTTACTGTTTCTAACCTTTGGATCCATAATCAACTCTAATCATCCGAGTTCCTTATTGATTATCTCTTGACCTCACCATTCTTTTTTTTTTATAAGGTCAATTCACCTCGCCATTATATCATTATATGACCCTAGGAAAAACAGAAGTGGATTACCCTTTGATTTTTCCTAAAAAGAAAAGGAACAAGCTATCATTGTCACCTTCCTTTCACTTTCTTTAACCTTGGGCGAAAAGGATAGCTTCAATAGGAGTAATCACTCACCCTGTGCAGTGTAGGATGATGTCGGCAAGGACTTTGGACCCGTCTCGAAAATTCACGCCACCATCGATACCAACAGATTCAATCTGCATCATTTAGACAACTGAGGATTCAGCATCTCGTGTTGATAAAAACCACATAAATATACAAGTTATAAACAATTTTACCATAGAATGTTGCCAAACATTATCATAGCCAGGCAGCTTCAGCGGAACTCCACTTGTAGCTGATCTAGAAGAAATGTGGACCTCTTTAGCAACTTCAGCGATTTCTCTGGAGATATCAGTAGCACTTGCAGCACTCCCTATCAGCACAACAACCTGTCAAACCATTTATCAAATATGATATGCTCTGAATACGGTACCAAAATGTAGAAATGTCATATGATCGCGAAATAAGATGATATTATTTCTTTGCAATATATTAGTCAAAGCATGGAAGCTGATACAACCAGGATACTTTTTTCCCATGTCACGACTGGGCTCGAATGAGCATACAAGTACGTTCACTTTCCGTATAGTCTACCATATATCTAAACAGCTTCATGAAAATAAGGACCACTATAGCTTCTAAGTATTAATATTAGTTTATAAACAAACAAGTTGATTAAAATTAAAAAGTTATCTGTGTTTGTAGTGTCATTCTTCATATGTCCAGTGCCTCATGCAAAAGTAACACTTGAATCATAGACATGTCCAAAGATGTTCGGGTTCGACAGTCTATTATGTGTAGCCAGAAATTTCATGTAATAGAATATCATAGCTCACACTTTTAGTCAAGAAAATTAAAAGATAACTTCCAATGAGTAGAGCTAATTCATAATCGAAATAACTGCAAGCATTTCAGTTACATGACCGCAGTTCTAATTCGGAAACATTAACATTTTAAAGAAACAATGAACCTGACACATACTTGGTCTCGAAAAGGATCAGGAACACGGTAATTGTGGCTGTGAATTTGCTTTCCGGGCCAGACTTCGATTCCTGAAAAAGGCTAAAGGCCTCCAGTTAGAAACTTCAACAACTGCATATTGACATAGCCTGTCAAATCACAATAACTCATAAATAGTCTCAAAGCTACTACGGAGTAATATAATACTCCCGCCATTCCAATTTATGTGAGCCTGTTTTACTGGGCACGAAGTTTAAGAAAAAATAAAGACTTTTGGAATTTGTAGTCCTAAACAAGTCAAAAGGGAATCCAGATTATTTGTTTGGTTATAAAAGCTTCTCATTCAGGGTAGAATTGGAAATTTAAGTTAAATTGTTTCCAAATTTAGAAAGAGAACATTCTTTTTGGAACGGACCAAAAAGGAAACAGGGTCACGTAAACTGGAACGGAGGGAGTAATGACATATAATGATGTTAAAATGGAAAAAGAAAAGAAAGTAAACCTCGGGCAAACTTTGAACTTGAAATTCTACAATACTTTACTGCTATGTCATAAGGTCATCCTAAATAAGGAGAAAAACGGAAAAGAAGTGCCAACTCAAAAAAAATCAACTGCTTGCAACATATAAACCATAACAATTAACAAAAAAAAAAATACTTATCATATGCGTGCCTCATAACCAAACACAAATTATGTCTGAATTAAAAAAAAGTGGCTGGAAGCTAAAAAAGGCTAATCTTTTATTCGTACAATATTCACTATTCATTGTGACACTGCCTCAACAACAGAAAGAGAAAAGGAAAAAACATTTCAATAGATATGGGAAGACAAAATTTCCTAAGAAAACCATGGAAAACAGCATGCACATAATGCTGATGCTCAAAAAGATCAACTTTGATCAGCCACCACTAATAAAACAGGATGGAACTGTTAGCTTAATGTACGAATCAATTAGGCTAATGGCTATTACAATTGGATTACCAAATACTTGAAATATTCATACCAAACTTTATTTACAAAGACTTCATCATCATATGTCTTATTCCCTTAAGGAATCTACAGTTACCACAAATTGAAACGTGACTAAAGGAGATACTCCAATATTCTATTGAAATGTGAAGAGTTAAAGATCAGAATATCATTGGATTACCAAATAGTTGAAATATTCATACGAAACTGGGTTACGAGCAGACAATTTCATCAGGATTTGACTTATTTCACAAAGAATCTAAAATCACCACAAATAGAAAAGCAACCAAAAGAAAATAGTACTCTGTTCAAACTAGAAAGAACTAAAGATCAAATTTTTACCAGGAATATCAGCAGTTCTTGGTTCAGTATAATGTCCATTGCATATAACTACAGCATCATATTCCTCATTAACAAACACAACATCATTCTCTCTCTTTTTAGAACTAACCTTCCATTTTCCATTCTCCAATAATCCCACATGGCCCACTTCCATCCCAAATCTCACAAGTCCAGTAAGCCCAAAATCAACCGCAAAATCCTCCAAATAATCCAACACTTCTTTATGACCCGGATACCTCCTCGAGTCTCTATTAGGCTTTTTCTTTGCCACAAACGGGTAATCCCGATAACCCATTACTTCCCTAGGAAGGTTAACACGAAGAGATGAATACAGGCTTGAGTGAACGATTTCCCGGTTCGGGTCGATCCCAATCGGGTCGGATTCTGTGGCGGGCGTGTAAACCCATGTGCCACCTAATTGATTTTCTCGTTCAAATACAACGACACTGTGACCTTCCCGTTGGAGTTCTCGGGCCGTAACGAGTCCCGCGGAACCTGCACCGATAACGGCGACGTTTTTGTTTTTGGGGGAATTTTGAGGCATATGAAAATGGGATGGAGTTGGGGATAGAAGTGTCATGTGTGTTAGTTTGCGAGAATAAGGTTGGTTTGAAGGGACGACACTTCGAAGAATCATGACTTTGTTATATTTTATGTTGTTTTAGCTGAGTGTCGTGTTTTGTATCTTTTGTGTTTGTTTGATTTGTTATGCTACTGGTGTTGCATGTGTGTTTGTGGTAAGAGTGGACCCGTGAATCTTTGGTTTGATTCCTCACCACATTCAATGTTTCTTGTTTCTTACCGTAGTTTAGAATGAAGTTAATAATGTGACAGGTATTATCCCGTTCTATCCGTTTATGGGATCCTAGTTCAGTTTATATTTTTTATTTTATTTCAATGATAAGTTTTAATAACCATATGAATATCATATAAATATACTAGAAGAATTAATCCAAATAGTCGCCCACTTAATTTATTAAATTAAAATTAACTGGCATATGTATAATATATGTATAATTAATGTATAATTTATGTATAATTAATGTATTCTATGTATACCGGCTAGAAAAAAATATTGAATCTGGCCGGCTATTTGTGTAACAATACATGACATATTTAAAAGAAAAATTCACGCGATACAGTAAACATATACACTGTATTTATCATTAGTAGCTATACTTTTCAAAAAAATACCTTTCGTAGCTATATTTGACTTCATAGCAAATCCACCTATCGTATTGAAACAAAAGATCAATTGTTTTAAATTGAAACAAGAGAGCAACAAGCTCATGTGGCTCAGTTGGTAGAGCACCTGCTTAGTAAGTAGAGGTCTTGAGTTTGACTCCCTACAAGAGCATTTTACTGTATTTTTGTATTTTGCCTTGGTTGTATCATTTGTATATACCCCTGTATTTTAACTTGGTTGTATTCGTTACACGAACAAATAATGAATACAGCTGATATATGTTGTATTTGTTGCGCGAACGAATACAATTGACACAAGCTGTATTCATTGTGCTCTGAATACAAGTGATGCAAGCTGGTAACAATTGAACAGCAGCCAAGAATAGTAATTAAGCAAACTATAGTTACATATGATAATTAGGCTATAAAGTGTAGTGCTTTTGAAAGTTCCCCTATTTAAAATCATGAATTTCAAAAGTATTATAATAAGGGTGCAATTATTTATTATATATGGGTTCGGACAAATCCATTAGTTTTTGTTTCGACCTAAGTATTTGTACTAGGCAATCCATCAAATATGTATAAATATTTAATTATAAATACAGTAACTAAAATGAGCTATGAGTTTGGTAGCAATTTAGAATCTATAAAGTACAAATTCTGACTTCGCTTCTGTATTATAAAGTATATAACATATTTTAAATTGCTATTTCAAAAAATTTCAAACCTACTATTCTACCATTAGACCATTGGATCATATAAAATAAAAAGGAGGGAGTATTATATTACTTGATGGCCATTTTTTTCTTTTCGTCATGGAACCTATTATTTGATAAATCTTAATTGTGTTAATTAAGTTTCAAGTAGCACCAGTGGTCTAGTGGTAGAATAGTACCCTGCCACGGTACAGACCCGGGTTCGATTCCCGGCTGGTGCAATCGTATTTTTGACAAATTGCTGTGCAATTTTTCGGCAACCTGTTTAAGGAAAAACTTAAAAATTCACGCTAGGTGGGTCATAACATCATTCTCTTGGGCCTGGGCCAATTCCCAATGTAGGATTTGTATTAGATAGCCACTGTTGCATGTGCTATTCAAGTAATATTCAATTTTTCCAAAATATTTAATTGGTAGTTAATGTTGGAATTTGCTCCTCCTTCAAAGTTAGGTTAATCGATTTTTCAACTTCAGTCATGTTGGTTTGAGTCACTTTGGGAGAGGGTGGTAGTGAGGACAAAGTCTATCTATTTTAGAGAATCAGGTCGGATTTATATTGGGACGGTCAACTAAAGAAGTCATTCACCTTGTGAGACGATTGGTGGAGCATTATAGGGAGCGAAAAAAGGACTTGCATATGGTGTTTATTGACCTTGAGAAGACTTGTAACAAAGTCCCGAGGAAGGTGCTATGGAGATGTTTGGAGGTTAGCGGAGTTCAGGTAGCCTACATTAGGGTGATTAAGGACATATACGAAGGTGCTAAGACTCGTATGAGAACTGTGGGAGGAAACTTGGAACGTTTCCCTGTGGAGATGGGGTTGCATCAGAATTGGCCCTTTGTCCGTTTTTGTTTGCCCTAGCGTTGGATGTGCTGACACGACACATACATGGGAGGGTGCCATGGTGTATATTATTTGCTGATGACATAGTACTGATTGACGAGACACGAGGGGGTGTTAACGCTAGGTTGGAAGTTTGGAGACAGACGCTGGAGTCCAAAGGTTTCAAGTTGAGTAGGTCAAAAACTGAATACATGGAGTGCAAGTTCAGAGATGAGAGGCATGAAGAAGAAGTGGAAGTGAAGATTGATACTCAAGTCATTCCTAAGAGAAATAGTTTCAACTATCTTGGGTCTATAATCCAAGGCAACAGAGAGATTAACGAGTATGTTACTCACCGCATTGGAGCGGGGTGGATGAGATGGAGGCTAGCTTTGGGGGTTTTATGCGATAAGAATGTACCGCCTAAACTTAAGGGCAAATTCTACAGGGTGGTGGTTAGACCGGTTATGTTGTATAGAGTTGAGTATTGGCCCATCAAGAAGTCCCATGTCCAGAAGATGAAAGTAGCTGAAATGAAGATGTTGAGATGAATATGTGGAGATACCAGGAAAAACAAGATTAGAAATGAAGCTATTAGGGACAAAGTAAAGTGGCATCTGTGGAAGACAAGATGCAGGAATCGAGGCTGCGATGGTTTGGGCATGTGAAGAGGAGAGACATAGATGCCCTGGTCAGGAGGTGTGAGAGTTGACCATGGCGGGCTTGAGGAAGGGCAGGGTAGGCCAAAGAAGTGTTGCGGAGAGGCGATTAGGCAGGACATGTCATTGCTTCACCTAACCGAGAACATGACTAGCGATAAGAAGGTGTGGAGGTCGAGAATTAAGGTGGAGGGTTGACAGGTAGTTGTGAGTTTACCAGTAGTACTAGTACTATTCTTGTATTCTTTTATTCTTAGTTCCTTATTACTTTGTTATGTAGCTCGCTTCCATTACTTATTATATTTACTGCTGCTATTGCTTGTTGCTTTATTTTTACCGTTTCTTTACGGAGGGTCTATCGGAAACAGTCTTTCTGCCTTTATAGGATAGGGGTAAGGCTACATACACATTATCCTTCCCAGACCTCACGTATGGGATTAAGCTGGGTTTGTTGTCGTAGTCATGTTGGTTTGAAACTAATTCCCACACGGCTAAACTTTGTAATTTTCTACTATGTTTTGAATAGCGATTCCCCAAGCGGCTATATGAGCACTTCCTTTCTCATTTCCGCAGAAAAGACCCCTCAAGCTATTACAAATTATCCTTCTTTTTTGTACTTCTCCTGTAATGTTGTTATTTTTACCCTAGAAATTATTCTCACTAATCCTTAGGAATTATACATTTGGGAGTTAATCCTTTAGGATTATGGATATTTACGGAGTATATTTATTTAAAAGAAGATCAAATTTGTTAAAGGTTACCATCAATATATTTCTGGAGCAAGACTTATTAGTTTGCCATATTTTGTGATGCTAGGCTAGCTAGTACTTTCCCATGATTATTCATGAGGAATTATTGTTCTCTCTTTCATTATAAGTTTTCCGAAACTCATGAAAGTCTGGTTTTACCACATGTATATTATTACAAGAGGAAGATGTCACTAACTAGATGGGGCAAGTGGCTAGTCATTAACAAAAAAAGAAACTTCCCATTTTCAAAGAGGGAAATAAATAGAAAAGGATAGTAGAATTCAGACGAGGAAACTCGACTATGAATAACTAGAAAATGGAAATAAAACTTAAGATGAGAAGAGGAAATCCGTCAATGAAGCTAAATTAGTAGAGGAAACTCGACTATTGAATGACTAGAAAATGGATATACAACTAAAGATGAGAAGAGGAAAGTCGACAATGAAGCAAAATGAGAAGAGGAAACTCGAACATGGTTCCATGTTGTTACAGATGAATGATTAAGTAAATGACATATATTTTTCTATCTAAAAGGAAAAAAAGACAGCAAACAGAACTCTGTATTCATTAAATAATACTATTTCAGAGTAAATTTTAAAGTAATACCCCCACATTAATTATATCGTTCGAAAATTAAATTACTGGACATATAAAATTATTGGACAAAAACAAGACGAGAAGGACATACCTGAACAGCTCAAGACAACTGCAAATTAAAAAATAATTGCACTCCTCTTTGCTGCCCTTTCAACTTTTCGAATGGACGAATTTCATTAAAATTCTTGGAGATGATAATTTGGTTCAAATAAATTATTTGCTACGTGAGTTAACATATACTCCTATTTTTTCTCTTTTACCATACATATTGAGCCAAATAGTTACAAGTAGTTGCTGATATACGTCTAGAAAAATTGGTTACTAATACACTGGCAAGGGTTTGCCAGTTCCCCACCACGGCAATTTCTGAAAGAAAATAATTGTCTCTAAATTGGAAAACTGAGAGTGAAAGCTATTGCCTTGTGAACAAACCTGTAAACTGGGGAAAGTTACACATATAATTAGAAAAAAGAAAAAAGAGAAGGCCATACATGATAAGCGAGTCAGCAGTGATGATAGCCTTTTTTGTAATTAAGCATGTCTTGAAGTATCCTAAAATAAGATGTTGACAAGATATCCTTACAAGTTCACACAATTGCTAATAATGTATTACAAATATAACTAACATAACATCGATCCCTTTACCAAAATGAGTTGAATAAAGTCTACTGTTTTCTTGAAAACGAAATTGGACGCGCGTCAATCATTTTGGAAGATAAAACAAGTCTTAGCGCCTTATAATTTTCTTCCGGATACTAACTCTATTTTGCTTGTATTATCACTAAGAATAAAACCCATTCATGCATTATTTTTAGTGGATAAAATATGAAAGGAAGAAAAAAAATTCTCATACACACTACGCTAACCAACCACTTGTTTAATGTGGGAAATCCGTCTCTCACTAAGAAAATCAATAAAACTTAATTATGCTTACACTTCAGTCATAGAAAATCAATAAAACTCAATAATTGGCTTAGACTTCAGTCATTTTCAATTAGGTCTATGATTAATTCGGCCATCTGTCACTTCAGGGCTGGAGGCATACTCTTGGGATTCGTGAAATAATTCACAAAAGATTATTATCCTATTTGATACTACTACTACTACTACTCTATAATCTTATTTTAGAATGTTAAATTGAGCATCACAGGATTGTCAAGTATTTGGTTTCTGGTGTCGACATAGAAAAATGGCTGAATTGCACGTGTCTGTGAGAGCTGAAAACCAAACAGTCCTTGTTTAAATAACCGTGTTCACGTGAAAGCTAAGTTTCGATAGCTACAATATGGGTGGATGAAGTGTTTATAAAATCCATGAAATTTAACTTATTATACAATGCTAGTCGTCTTATTTTTCATCCTATTAATTGCAATGAATATGTGTAGTGATGGTAAAATAAATAAAAATATAATTATTTATTTATATTATTCACTAAAAATAAATTAGATAATGAGTTTTTTTTAAATGAGTCAAATATAAATAAAATTTATATTATTTACTTAAAAATAAATATTTAATAAGTAATTAATGTGTTTAACTTTGCAAGCCTTAACAATTGCCTATAAAAACCAGGGTAGAATATAAGATGGACATATTACAATTTTCCTCTTTTAAAAGAAGACATGTACAGAATGCTTTTCATTTGGATAGAAACACTGATAGGAGCTAGTCTTTTGATGTCCCCTGAATAGCAAATTATTTTGATATAGGGGGTGGGATTATTTCATATATCCCCCTTGTATACTTATTTTTTAAGAGGTTTAATTTTTGAAATCCTACAATCATGTAAGATTGAAGCCTGTTCCAATCCTGTAGGTAACGGGTGCTTTACACCCTTTTGATGTACTTTAACTTCATCTAATAATCCGAGCATTTGAAAAAAAAAAAAAATATTTGCAAGGATTTAAATTGGGGTTCCTAAATTTAGAAGATTAAATTTTCTCTCAAAAGTAATTTCATTCAAAAAGTCATGAATAATATAGAATTAATATATTTTTTATTTATATTAAATGTAGACGGATCGAATATATATATATATATATATATAAAATCCGTTTTAACCCGTCCATATTCGACTCCACCTATCTGTTTGCTCCCCTAATCATGTGTAATGGATTTAAGTTATATGCTTTAATGTATGGCTTCAAGAAATTTACACAATCAGTGCAACTTTTACATACGTGTTATATGCATTTTTTGTGTGTTAGTTATAGTAACGGATTTATGCTAAATAACTAGCTATAACATATAACTGACCTACTTATTGTTATTTTAAATATGATGTTTGTTTTAATTATTACGTAAATTCTATTGTATCATTGATGTTTGGTGTAAAAGATATATATTTCTATGTAAATCACCTCATATTTGGCTTTTGTTTTATGAAATTGGGATGTTAATTGCTACGATTCATGTTAAATTAAAGTATTTTTATGTGTAGAAATGAGTTGGGAGCAATTGGGGGCGAAACGAGCAAGAAACAAGCCAAAACGAGACAAAAACGGGCGAAGGAGCAGTTGGGCGCCACAGGCAGCGCCTGGCACCACCTGTGGCGCTGGAGGCAGAGAGTTGAAGAAGGGCCACTGGACGCAGCGCCCTGGGGGGCGCCTGGCACCAGCCAGGGCGTCGACATCGGGAAGCTGTCCTATTTCGTCTAGAAGTCTACTATTTTCGACCCTACCCCTTCTCAACACCTATATAAACACATCCAAACCCAAGAGGGTCAGATATAGAACGTGATTTGGGAGGCAAAAACACCACGGAACATCGCACGGAAGCATCGATCATCATTCTTCATCTCTTTCTAGTATTTTTATAGTTTATTCAATACTCTATATTTTGATCACTTTAAATATGAGTGGCTAATCACCCCTTGTTCTGGGGTTGTGATTAGCCATGAATATTGCGATTCGAAGTTAACGATTTCTTGATTATAATTCATGATTATATGGTTGTTTCTTCAATTCTATGCTTAATTGCTTAATTGTTTGGCCATCAATTAGGTTCTATCAACTATCTATGCTATGTTTGGGAAAACTATATTTAGATTAGAGAAGAATTGAAGAAAGCATGTTCTTAACCTTTTAAGGGGGGCGGATTCGTGGTTAGGATAGGAATATACTTAATCACCATGCTTAATTGAATATCGTATTTTTATTGCGTCTCTTGATAGATTAATTCCATAGGAATATAGGTGTTAATTTTATTAAGAATAGGCGAATAGTACTTCGGAAGAAGGCTATAAGAACGTTATCGATTAATTAGCAACCATACGTGAATTATATGAACGGAAAGTTAATTAGAACACAATAGGATTGGTGAAATAATCACAACCCTGGAATATTTGTTCCTATTGATCAAACAACACTTAATTTGTTCCTTGATAATATAGTTATAATTTAGAGCTATAGTTTAGATTTATCAATATCTTGAATTCAAATTTGACTTGCGTAAATAACAATATTAGTCCGTTAGTAAGTAGTTAAATTAAGTCCCTGTGGGTACGATAACCTGGACTTACAATCCTATATTACTTGTCGATCGCGTATACTTGCGTGTGCATTAGGGAGCAACAAGTTTTTGGCGCCATTGCCGGGGACTTAAAAATCTGCTACTTTACCAACAAGCTTATATTTGTTATTTGTTCAAGTTTTACTTATCGGCTTACGTTGTTTGCACACACAAGCTCTTCTATTGAATGCGGAGGAGTAGAAGCGCAAACAACCTTCTTCCTTTCGATCCAGAAATTGAACGAACACTACACAGAGTAAGGAGGGAGATAGAAGACAGAACTAGAATTAACAGAGAGTTGGACATTATCGTTTAACCACAGCCAATTGAGATGGCAGGTAATGTGGAACGAGCGGTAATTGAAGCTGCAAGACCCAATCTTGCCAGCATGACTCAGGCGATTGTCAAACCTGAAATCACGGGGCACTTTGAGCTAAAACAATATATGGTGCAGCTGATCCAATCCACAGGGCAGTATGTGGGACTGTCACATGAAGACCTACAGAGACATATTTAGAATTTTTTGGAAATCACAGATACTTATAATTATCCAAACGTGTCCAAAGATTATGTGAGGTTGACATTGTTTCCCTTTTCACTATTGGGGGAAGCAAAGGAGTGGTTGCAAAAGGAGCCTGCGAATTCTATCTACACATGGGATGACCTGGCCAGAAAATTCCTCATTAAATTCTTTCCAACCAAGAAGACAAAGTCACTAAGAAGCCAGATTCTGGGATTTGAACAACGGGAAGGAGAAACTCTTCGACAGGCATGGGAAAGATATAAGAAGCTACTTAGGGATTGTCCACACCATTTCCAAACAGATGAGGTCCTGGGGCATACTTTTGTTGATGGGCTAGATGAAGCTTCAAAAATGAACCTCGACTCAGCTTGCGGGGGCAGTTGCATGGCCAAGCCCTATAGTGAAATCCAACTCCTACTAAACAATTTCATAGCTAATGATCATAATTGGCAAGGTGACGGTGACTCGCGCAGAACAATTAAACAAAAGGGAGCTGGGTTGATCGAACTGGATGACCTTGCAGCTATGAGAGCAGAGATGGCAAAACTGGCCAATCAGATGAACAGAATGACGATGCAGCAGGTGCAACCGAGACAACAGGTCCAACAGATGTCGTTGTGCTGTGAGATGTGTGGTGACAACCATACAAGTGATATGTGCCCCACAAATCCGGAATCTATATATTATGTGGGACAACAGAACAGGAGGCCATTGAATCAAAATACACAATATGGGAACACCTACAATCCAAATTGGAAGAATCATCCCAATTTTTCATGGGGTGGACATCAACAGCAACAGAATCCAGTTAGACCGCAAGGGAATTATAATCAACAACAAAGGCAACCTCAACAGGCAGATGATAATACAAATGAGTTGTTGAAGCAGCTGGTGCAAGACAATAAACAGTTCAGAAAAGAATACCAAACACTCACCACAACAGTGAGGAATCTGGAACGCCAATTGGGGCAGTTGGCCGGGGCTCAAAATACTCGACCAGCTGGAGCTCTACCCAGTGATACTGAAGTGAACCCAAGGGAGGCACTTAATGCTGTATCATTGAGAAACGGGAGACAATTGGAAGAGGTAGAATCTAAAAAGAAAAAGCAGGCGACCTTTATGAAAAGCCGATCACCATAGATGCAACAGCAGAGAAAGCTAAAGAATTTGAGAAGCCGACTGAAGAGGCAGGAGCTAAGCAACCCCCACAATTGGTTGCAAGGCCACCACCTCCATTTTAACAGAGATTACAGAAACTGAAGGATAATGAGGCGTACAAAAAGTTCCTTGACATTTTGAAGCAGGTACAAATCAACATTCCGTTGGTCGATATATTGCAAGAAGTGCCTAAATATACATAGTATATCAAGGATATTGTGGCCCATAAACGGAGGTTGACTGAGTTTGAGACTGTGGCACTCACTGAGGAGTGTAGTTCTAGAATCCAAGGCAAGCTATCGCAGAAATTGAAGGATCCAGGTAGCTTCACCATCCAAATTTCTATTGGGAAACATGCAGTAGGACAAGCTCTATGTGATCTTGGAGCAAGTATAAACTTGATGCCGCTCTCAGTATTCAAACAGTTGGAGTTGGGTGACCCACGCCCAACAACAGTTACCTTACAGCTAGCTGATCGCTCCCTGGCTCATCCCGAGGGAGTGATTGAAGACATACTGGTCCAAGTTGGTTCGTTCATATTTCCTGCTGATTTTATCATCCTGGATTACGAGCCTGATCAGGACGTCCCATTTATTTTGGGGCGTCCATTCTTAGCCACGGGCCGAGCGATTATTGATGTTTGTGAAGGAAAAATGACAATGAGAGTAGGTGACCAAGAGGAGGTGTTCAAAGTTTATAAAGCACTCAGGTTGCCAACTCACTATGAAGAATTATCAATGATCTCTGTGGTAGAGAGTAATTCTACGTCATTAGTGTCACATATGAGCCCAGTTGATCCTATTGAACGAGCATTCATTGGGGATATGGAAAAGAGTAAAGACGGAACAATGGAAGCAGAAGAGTTGGAAAGGCCTGCCACTCTGACCCGTCTCCGGTCATCTGTTGAGAAATCTCGAAGGCTCGAAATCAAGCCAGATTGATAGGACGAATCTCAGTCGTGCCGCGATGTTAAATCAGGCGCTTGTTGGGAGGCAACCCAATTTTTATCGTTTTCTTATTTTAACTCTTTTAGACTAGATAGGGTAATACAATTGATGTATAGGTGTAAAAATTATTAAATGTAATGTTGTAGGACATATAAGTGGTACAACAGTCCAAAAATTTTTTTTTGAAGTTTCGGAAAACAGCGCCCAGCGCTGCCTGGGGCGCCGCAGGCAGTGAGTTCAATACCCCAGCGCCAGGGAGGGCGCGAGGCGCCACCTGGGGGGGAGGTCGGGATACTATGGCTCCACACTTGTACTTATGCTTCGATTTTAAGTGTGGGGTCATGTGACGACTTGCATGCCAACCTATGGCATATGTCTTGAACATTGCTCACATTCGTGTTTACTTGTGTTGCAGGATAATATGGCCCAGGACAACATTAGCAAAGGTCCAAGCATTGGAAACTCCTCCACCACATCGTCGGTAACCCAAAAGCGCAAACAGGGAGTTTTCGTCTCACCTTGCTCTGTTTTACATGTTTGCATGCATCGAGGGCGATGCATTGTTTAAGTGTGGGGTGGGAAAATAACTGTGTTGTCAGTGTTGTGAGTGTATATCATGTATGATTTAGTTTTATTTTTGTTTTTTATAATAGTTGTATTGTTATTATTTTTAGTAGTTGTATTGTTATAATGTATAAACTGACAATTTCTGAATAAAAATATTTCAGATTTTTTCCCGACGATGGATCTTTTTCTTGAGGGATAAAATTTGATTAAAAATAACAAAAAGATTTTTTAATTTAATTATAGGATAGTTAGGTAATATTCCTTGGTTTTTCTTAAGGCACCGGTTCTCTTCCAAGGATGTAGCTCGAATCGGGCGAATTAATTTCTTTTTAGGACTATTTTAGAAAGAACTGAGTTATGTTTAGAAACTTATTGACATGGTTTATGCTGGCACACTACGCTATGACACATGATTTGTTTTCCCGTTTAGTTGAATTGTAAGCCTAAGAAAAAAAGGAAAACCGCCCAAGTTGTGATGCCTCTTCTCAGTTGTTGACTTGTATACCATATAGTGTAAATACTGCTTAATTGTCTCAATTATGTATGCTTTCTTGACTTGAAATTTGAACAGAACCGTCGTGATTGAGTCATGTGCAATGTGTGAGTAAGGTTTTTGATTCTCTATGCTATCCTGTGTAGTCTAGAACATGCCCCGTGTGTTAATTGAAGCGAAATTGTAAGTTAGGCTAATCTAAGAGATAATATAGGCATTTTCTTGTTTGATTATGGATGTGCCTGTCACATCGAATATAAATTTGTCCGTTGCTAGCCCCTTTAAGCCTATAGGCCTTTTTCTTTGGTACCTACATTACAAGCCATTCCCTTATTTTGTTCTTGAATTAGACTTATTTGAACCTTTACCTCCTAAGGTACTTAGGCGCTAAAAGAAGTAAGGGTAGACTTTGGGGATTGTCTTGATTATGAGTGGAACCGTGAAAGGAGCTGTCGGTGCAATGAAGCTGAAATTAAGAATCACTAGCTGATGAGTATTTGTATGGAGTGTGAAAAGAAAGAAAAAGAAAAACAACAAAAAGAAAGAAAAAAAAATGGAAAAAAAGAAAGAAAGAAAGAAAAATTTTAGAAAAATGTTAGTGAAATATATATAGAAAACACCTCCTATTGATTTGTGCTAGTGAAATGATAGAAGGGCTGAAATGAAAAAGGAAGGCTGTGTATATGAGACAAGTTTAGTAATTGAAAAAGAAAAGTGCTTGAATTATGATTGTAGTGTATTAAGTGCTTAGGAGGACTAGCCACTAGTACCATATATATCCTACCCGTCCCCTAGCCTACATTACAACCTTAAAAGTCCTAGCTGATCTTAGATTTGACTAACTCAATTAGTAGAAATCTACACTACGGGCAAGCTTATGGTACTATTACGGGAAGCATATGAGTTCTTTGTGAGAGTGAGGGCATTTGGTTCAAAATTGTGTGATATTATTCATCTATGTTCACTCTTCGGATTGTGGTAAGGGCACATGATTTCATGAGCGATTGGTAATGTTGTAAATTATCTTGTTAGGTAAGTATATGTATTGAGATTGCTTAATGGTTGCGAGTCGGCTCTTGAGGTTGGGTGGTGACATTTGAGTTGTTGGATGATATTGAAGTATTATGCTTAAGTAGACTTTACGGGAAGTATATGGATTAATTGTGTATTCATGCTTAATTGCTAGTGTTGATTATGTTCAAAAGTATGATTTGATTGAAAAATCGAATGCTTCGTGATGATATTAAGTGGATGTAGTTGGGAAGTTGGTAAATAATCCCATTTCTCGAGGGCGAGCAAGAGACTAAGTGTGGGGTGTTGATGTTTGGTGTAAAAGATATATATTTCTATGTAAATCACCTCATATTTGGCTTTTGTTTTATGAAATCGGGATGTTAATTGCTACGATTCATGTTAAATTAAAGTATTTTTATGTGTAGGAATGAGTCGGGAGCAATTGGGGGTGAAACGAGCAAGAAAAAAGCCAAAACGAGACAAAAACGGGCGAAGGAGCAGTTGGGCGCCACAGGCAGCGCCTGGCGCCACCTGTGGCGCTGGAGGCAGAGAGTTGAAGAAGGGCCACTGGACGCAGCGCCCTGGGGGGCGTCTGGCGCCAGCCAGGGCGCCGACGTCGGGAAGCTGTCCTATTTCGTCTAGAAGTCTACTATTTTCGACCATACCCCTTCTCAACACCTATATAAACACATCCAAACCCAAGAGGGTCAGATATAGAACGTGATTTGGGAGGCAAAAACACCACGGAACATCGCACGGAAGCATCGATCATCAGTTCTTCATCTCTTTCTAGTATTTTTATAGTTTATTCAATACTCTATATTTTGATTACATTAAACATGAGTGGCTAATCACCCCTTGTTCTGGGGTTGTGATTAGCCATGAATATTGTGATTCGAAGTTAACGATTTCTTGATTATAATTCATGTATTATATGGTTGTTTCTTCAATTCTATGCGTAATTGCTTAATTGTTTGACCATCAATTAGGTTTATCAACTATCTATGCTATGTTTGGGAAAACTATGTTTAAATAAGAGAAGAATTGAAGAAAGCATGTTCTTAACCTTTTAAGGGGGGCGGATTCGTGGTTATGATAGGAATATACTTAAGCATCATGCTTAATTGAATATCGTATTTTTATTGCGTTCTTGATAGATTAATTTCATAGGAATATAGGTGTTAATTTTATTAAGAATAGGCGAATAGTACTTCGGAAGAAGGCTATAAGAACGTTATCGATTAATTAGCAACCATACGTGAATTATATGAACGGGAAGTTAATTAGAATACAATAGGATTGGTGAAATAATCACAACCCTGGAATATTTGTTCCTATTGATCAAACAACACTTAATTTGTTCCTTGATAATATAGTTATAATTTAGAGCTATAGTTTAGATTAGTCAATATCTTGAATTCGAATTTGACTTGCGTAAATAACAATATTAGTCCGTTAGTAAGTAGTTAAATTTAGTCCCTGTGGGTACGATAACCTGGACTTACAATTCTATATTACTTGTCGACCGCGAATACTTGTGTGTGCGTTAGGGAGCAACAATCATATCGTTAAATCTATCATTACGTAACGACAAAACGTACCACTTTATATAACGACTGATTTGGTGTGGTCGCGTCGTTACCTTGTCTTTTTCTCACATCTCACCCTTCATTATTATTAAATAATTTTATTTTATCATTTACCCTACCTTTTTTATATAATATTTTTATCGCAATATCATATTTATTCTTTATAATATTGTAAGTTTATTTTTCATATTATTGGTGCATGATATCAGAAAATAACGACAAACGATACAATCTATCCAAATATTGTATTCATCAAATGATACAGCACAATACAATACAATACATACGATATATTATGAAACGATATATAACAATCATATAATTATTTTAAATAAAATTAATGATATGAAAAATAAATACTTTATTTTATCAACCGAAGTTGAAAACTAGAGTCGGCAAATAAAGGATTCATTCCCCTTAGATTTGCACTTCGTCATCCGTCAACTCTTTAGTTTGATTTATCCATTACGAGTCAGTGGTTACAGTTTATTCCATAAAACCACGACAGAGTTCGCAGTCAACGTGTCAATTGCTTATTAAGGTTCAACAACTCTTTTTTTCTTTTTTTGGGCCTTTGGTTCAACAACTCATATTTGATCCCAACGACATGGAACTATATTTTGTTTTTGCCATACGCATTTAGTTTTCTATTTTTATAGTCAGAAATAGTGGCACCTCATTTTTATCGTGTCACGCTACCTTTATATTTTGTGTCACTGTTAAGAAATAAAAGTCCCTCGGCCCTGGCCCTAATTATCTGCCTTATTTGCTTTTCCACAAACTTCCTTTCTACTAATTTTTCCATAAGCAATTTTTAAAAACTAAAGGAAGTCTTTCTTCCAAAATCCATTCATAGGAAGAAACAAGAATCCAAGTAAAATCATCTTGAATATTATTACTTTTTTTATTCCTTTTGTTGAAGTTATTATTCTTTTGGTGACTCGAACTCATAACTTTAGGATTGTAAAGGGGTTCGACCATCTGAGCAACTTCTCTTGTGGAGAAAAAAAAGACTCCTACTCATTATTTGAATGTAAAGAAAACTATTTAAACTTAATTGTGATAGATATTTATAGTTTATCGAAAATAAAGCAGTTCTGAAATCTAACGAAGAAGCAACTATTGGTAGAAACATGGTTGTCACGAGATATTATGCGCTGGACAAAAACGAAACATCAAAAACAGACTGGTAAACATTAAAGTTTGTCGCAGTTGATCCAAGCAACGATACATGCAATCATGTTACTGTTTTTTGTTAGGGAGTTCTTTGTTACTTGAGATTCTACAACGTTGCCGTTTCTCCCATGTGTGTTCAATAATATTTTCTGGAGAATGTTTTTATTTCTTTTTGTAAGTGTGAAACCAACACTATATTCACAACCTGACCTTAGTACGATCTTTTTTTGTTTGAATTGATAACTTATAACGGTGTTTTTTTTTACGATATCAACTCAGAAGCTTTATGTACGGTTTGTGCAAATATACCTTTACATATATAACGCGGATTAAATTTATTTCACTACGTCCTTCACATATCAATATTAGTAGCAAATTCGGACAGGATCAGTGATTAGGTAATTATATAATTGTAATTTGTTGAATGAGATTCAGTCAACGAACAGATCGAGACAAAACTACAGAGTGGAGCTACGTTATATTCTTTAGTTGTAAACCATCATAAGGTGCCAGGTGGGTGCGATCTAATATTTTTATGTGGACTTTAACACCCCCTCACGTCCAGTCCTACAATTTGGAGCATGGACGATTCTAGCTCTAATAACATGTTAAAGAAATAGACGTCGGATTTAACTCAATCCAAAAATTAACTCATAAAGTAGGAATTGTGCAAAATCTTTTAATTAGGAAAATTCACATTCTATCGTGAGACTCAACACCTTCATGTCTTTCGTGTATCATCTTTAACAACTTTATTAGGTGTCATTCCTAAAGATGCATGCGTTACTCCCATATTTTACCTCGTTCTAACGCGTGAGATAAAATTTTCCTCTTCATTCTTAGAATTAGGTGTTGCTATTATTCACCTTTAGATATAGGAGTATTAGTGGGTGAAAGTGATGGTTCAGAAAATGATACTTAATTTCAGGCATTTTGGTATATTCTGGAGAAAGCACATATAGAAAGACAGAGTGGACGAGAACTAGATATATCTATCTCTTCCATTCTTTCACAAACAACCAAAACTACTTGATAGACACAGAAATATTTCTAGTCCGAGATACCTTGAATTGGAAAGCTAGTAATGAAAGGATATTTCCTATATTATTTTCTCTTTTTACAAATTTATTTTTTAGTTTTATAGCCTACCTTTTTTTTTTACACATGATAAATTATTTTTACAACTAAAAAATGTGCCTTTTACACATATATAAGAATTTTTTTTTTTTAATTTTAAAATTGAAAAGATGCATGATACCTCATTCCCTCATATATAGGGAAGGAAGGAAAAAAAGAATTACCATCACTTATATGATGGAAGATTAATTAAGGGGCTCAACAAGCCACGAGTTGACCCGAAACTCAAAGGGAACGACCGTTTTCCTCGCTGTCACTTTAATTTGGTGAATGCACCCTTCCACTTAAAGGCAAATAGGTTACTGGTAGAAATTTTAATCCCCAAGAAAAATCAGTACTTTAAAAGATAAAAAACTAAAAACAATGAACCAGAAATGATATTTTACTTGTTTATAATCATATAAAAAATATCACTACTTTGGACACTGTAATCGTTCACATTTACTTTTATCCAGTGGCCATTTGTAGAAAAATATAATTTATTTAAATGTGAGACTTCCCAATGCAAATTCTAATTAATCGAGCCCAAACGGATATACCGCGATAAAAAGTAAAATAAAAAAATTACATTTTATTTATCCTAAAATTTTTGAGAAACTTCAATAAGGTATATTGCCTTTGACTTAGGGGCCTAGGGTAATAGCATGATACACGGATAAAAGTTCACCATCAATCATTCGTACTATCATTTATGCTCCTGGACCCCAAAATAAAGAATAGACAATCATAGGAGAAACCCTCCCATTTGAAATGGAACTACATAAAATATAAAAATAATAGGTATACAAAAATGATAAAAGAAACAACAATTACCCACAAGACTCTCCTATAAAAAGGTGAAGGAATCAGTTCAGTCTGCAATGCTCTGAGTTTTACTCCAAATGTTCCTTTAATCTCCTTCTACAGCTCCAATTTTATCCATTTTCTCTCAGTTCTCAGGAGTTGATCTATTCCGCAAGAAACATACAGATACAAAAGATACAAAAAAAAGAAGAAGTTAAATATGGACCTTCCCCAGACACAACAAGATACAAAATCTATTCCAGATGCCTGGGATTACAAAGGGCGACCTGCTCTTAAATCACTCTCTGGTGGTTGGGCTAGTTCCGCCATGATTTTAGGTGACTTTATCTTTTCTCTTCTTTTTGCACATTTTTAATCATCTGGTATCCGAAGTCTGTTGTTCTGGATGATCATGGCAGATAGGCTCAAAACCTCGAGCCCACGACATGACCTTCGATTGGTGGATTAATTCTTCTTTTTCACCTGTCATTACTTGATCTTTTAACATAGAGTTGTACGTTGTATGTATAATATATAACAGGAGTTGAGGCAGTGGAGAGACTAGTAACGCTAGGCATTGCTGTAAACCTGGTGGTGTACTTGACTAAGACCATGCACTTGGGCAATGCTAACGCCGCAAACATTGTTACTAACTTTATGGGAACTTCCTATATCCTTACTTTGCTTGGCGGCTACATTGCTGACACTTTCATCGGAAGGTTAGTACGCTCCTCCATATATAAACAATTTAGTGGCGGATGCAGCTTTTGTGCTGACCAAACTCAGTATTTTTTTATACAAAGTTTAAATTTATATGTGAAAAACTAATTATGTTTTCTTAGCATCTTTTAATTTCTTCTTGGTTTAATCGTTGCAGGTATCTTACCATTGGCATCTTCGCTACTGTTCAAGCTATAGTAAGTTTCAATGCTTCTTACCGAAAACGGAAGAAATTTCATTCTAGTTTTCTTAAACCACTTCACTCACCTTTAGAGTTCTAAACTGTTGGAAAAAATTAAATATAGCCACGAATCAGCCTCTTTTTCCTCTTACGTACGGATTAATACGTATGCGTCTTTTTTCGCACATAATTGGTAGTATTCGCTAAAAAAGTGATTGCGTAGACAAAAACCTTTTTCTAAGTTCCTATGAAAGACATCACACGCAAGAGCAAGAGGTAGAGCTATGAATTTCATAATAAGTCATTTACAGAGGAGTACAAATTGCACAAAACTGCATGCTAAAATTGCAGGAGGAAGAAAGAAAAGAAAAATCAAACAGATCTAATTGAATAGGAGTAAATGATACTGTATAAAACTTTACACTATCATATTACAATAAATTAAAACTATTACAGATTGCCTGTAATAAGTACTGTATAAATTAGTAACCTTAAAAATGAAACAGTAAAACAATATTAATAATAAATTTTGAAACATACAAAATTATATTGATACTGTTTCTTCTTTTGTAAGTACTAATTAACTTTTTTTGTTATTGCTATGATGAATAGGGTGTCACAATTTTGACAATATCCACCGTAATCCCAAGCCTACGACCTCCAAAATGTGAACTAGGAAGCTCAACATGCATCCCAGCAAGCGGCAAACAACTCGCCGTCCTTTACACCGCCCTATACATGACGGCTCTAGGCACCGGCGGCTTAAAATCCAGCGTCTCCGGCTTCGGTTCTGACCAATTCGACGATTCCGACAAAAAGGAAAGAGGCCAGATGATAAAATTCTTCAGCTGGTTCTTTTTCTTAATAAACGTAGGAGCGCTAGCTGCAGTGACAGTACTAGTGTACATTCAGGATAAAGTGGGAAGGGAATGGGGTTATGGTATATGCGCTTGTGCTATTATTGTTGGACTTGTCGTGTTCTTGACTGGCACAAAAAAATATCGTTTCAAGAAACTTGTAGGGAGTCCATTGACCCAAATTGCTTCAGTGTTTGTTGCTGCTTGGAGGAAAAGGCATCTGAAATTGCCATCTGATTCTTCTTTTCTTTTCAATGTTGATGATATTATTGGGGAAGATAACAAAAAGAATAAACAGCAGTTGCCTCACAGCAAGGAGTTCCGGTAAGTTATCCTACAACGCAACGTTCTTTAAGTTAATACTATAATTACAGTCAACTACACAGATACTTAGTAAAAGTTTATATATATATATATATATATATATATATATATATATATATATATATATTATACAAAAGTTATTGGGTTCAAATGAATCACGACCATCTTTTAAATAAGCTAGCTTCTGCCATCATTAGCTTTTGAATTTTATTCCTTTTGATGCGACGTAAAATATTTTTTAAAAATTTCATCAAAACACTATCCGATTTGCTAAACATTATTAACAAACTTCCGGAGAATATTTACAGCAGTTCACCCAAATACCAAAATACTTGTTCAATGAACATGCATATTTATACTAGCATCTGGGTGGAAGGGGGGTGGGGGGGAGTGAAATTAAGAAATTAACTCTTGTATGTCTAGAAAACTATTTAAAAATTGGGTAACAGTCTTGCATTATATATTAACAGTATGAAGTAGTTATAGTGTAATAATTAAGTAGCTATAATTGTACCAAAGAAAAGTTGGTGCAACTGGAAAATCATTTTCACGGCAGGCCAATCTTTGATAGCTATTAATATATGGTAGGGCTATCAACCTATTCACCAGCAGTAGTCTCCAAGCAAATCCAAAAATTATTTCCATTATGCTGACTGTTCTGTTCCAAAAATTACATTTTTCCTGTGGCTTTAATTTTGTTTAATTAATTTATTTTGCAGTTTCTTGGACAAGGCAGCTATTAAAGAAGATGACAGTGAATTTTCTGGGACAACCATATTGAATAACTGGAATTTAGCAACTTTAACCGATGTTGAAGAAGCTAAATTGGTAATCAGAATGTTACCAACATGGGGTACGACCATTATGTTCTGGACTGTCTATGCTCAAATGACAACATTTTCCGTGTCACAAGCTACTACAATGAACCGTCATATTGGTAAATCCTTTGAAATTCCAGCTGCCTCACTCACTGCTTTCTTTGTTGGAAGTGTTCTTTTGATGATTATTTTCTACGATCGGATCATGGTTCCGATTTGTCGTCGATTCTTGAACAATCCACACGGTTTCACCCCGTTGCAACGTATTGCTATAGGCCTAGTCAGTTCAATTTTTGCAATGATAGCCGCTGCTTTAACAGAAGTGAAAAGGTTGAAGGTTGCGAAATTACACGGATCGACAAACGATCCGAATGCTATAATTCCTATGAGTGTGTTTTGGTTAGTCCCACAATTCTTGCTTGTCGGTGGAGGTGAAGCTTTTACTTACATTGGGCAACTTGATTTTTTCTTAAGGGAATGTCCTAAAGGGATGAAGACTATGAGTACAGGGTTGTTTATAAGTACAATTTCATTAGGATTTTTCTTTAGTTCAATTTTGGTCACAATTGTGGATAAGGTGACTGGAAAAACAAAGCCATGGTTAGCTGATAATCTGAACAAAGGGAAGCTCTATGATTTCTACTGGCTTTTGGCAATATTGAGTGTTTTGAATTTGATGGTATTCTTGTTTTGTTCAAGACGATATGTGTACAAGGAAAAGAGGCTGGCTGAAGTGGGGATAGAAATGGAGTCGGACCCAGTTTGCCATTAAAAAGCCAATTATTAGCATAGCCACGTTGCTTTTTTTTTTTTTTTTTTGAAATTGATTTTGTTCTCTTTTCTTCTTGGGATTTTATTTCAGGCTTCTTTCAGTGGCAAATGTAATATAGTAAGTAACAGTGGGTTCAAAGAACCCATTGTCTTTGGGTCAGAATTACTATTTATATGTAGAAACTGTAAGTCAAAAATAATTACATATGAATGAAATTTGAACCCACTGCTTCAAAGAAGCAGTGATTTAGTATTTGACTCGTATGGAATATGGTTCCAAGTAGGGGTGTACATGGATCGAGTTGGTTCGATTTTTATAAAAATTAAATCAAATCAACTATATCGGTTTGAATTGGTTTGATTTTGTCTGGTTTTTTCGTATTTTTTTTATTATATGAATATTATTTCAATTTTACTTTGTTAAATTTTTGATAAGTGAATATATGTTTAATAAAAAATAAAAAATTAACAAATATATGATCTATTAAAATATTCTTATGGAAGAATTTTCTTAGTAGCACATAATAGTTATTTTTAGTCGTCTGACAATAATTTTACGTTGATGTACACTTTCAAGGTTAACCGAATTCAATAATTAAACATAAAAATAAATATGAACCTATATAGTGATATGTTCTATTTAATTTTAAATTATCGAAATACCATTTCAAATTCGAAAAAGATATAAGAATTTAATAGATGTTGACATATGAATATGGAAGAACAAAGAGATTGACATATTTCACTAATACTTGAAAAAAAAAAGTGATTATACAATCCATTATTTAAAGTATTAAATATGGAGCACTTCATATTTAACTAAAGGCATAATAGCCTAAATGGCACTTGTGCCACTTTGTCATGCCAGTCCCCAAACTTATTATTTTGCCACTTGAACACTTACACTAGTTCAAATCGTGTATAATAAAGCTTATGACAGGAGGCTGTAACGCTTGTGACTCCGTATGATTACTAATGCCACATAGGAAAATAAACTATTGAAAAATAGGACTGACAACCCAAACCTAATATTTCCTGTCATTTTATGTTTTATCGGTTATTCCACGTCATTGTTTATCTTCTCAGAAAGTATTTTTTTAAAAATCTGAAGAATAATCCAAAATGCCTCAATAAACCACCTCATAGCCACCATTACAACCTCTTTCTTTATCTGACTACCGTGAATCATTCCCTAACTACCAGCAAAGATCGTCCGCTCAAAATTTCACCCAACAGAACCCTTTTTCATCTGCAAGACCATCCTCACACATTGACTTCTCACCATTGTTCTGCAATTACTGGTAACTATACTAAACAGAAAAAAGAGAAATTCAACCGCCGCAAAATTTTCTTCACTATAACCAAACAACTAGAAGTCACCACCTTCCTCTAAAAACCACCACTCAAAAGCTCCATTAAATACCCATCTTGTCCTCATTTCATTTAAAAAAATAAAATAAATAAACGGAATCTACTATCGCGAAATTACCTGAAGAGCCGATTAATTAAATTTTGTTGCCTCTGCCATTTTTTCTAGTAAAGAACTAGATAATTAGTTTTGAGTTAATAGCAAAAAGGTGCTTTTTAGAAGTACAGTTGGGAGAAATCAATTGGGTTTTGATTAAATAAAAAAAGAAATAAGAAATGTAAAAGATTCTTTTGTTAAAGAAATAGAGAAAAATAGTATATTTCTGTCTGATTTTGTGATTTTGAAGGCTCATCTATTGTTTACAGTAGTATGGAGGGGAAAAGAGAGAGGGGGAAAGAGGGATTGGAGGCGAGAAGAAAGGTGGGAGAAACTGAGAAAGAGAAGAAAATTGGGAGGGAGAGGTTGGTAATTTCGATTAACTTATTAATTTTTCTTTTAGTGTAATTCAATTTTAATCAAAATCACTAATATCACTCTCTTTAGACGCGTGTGTTACACATAATTTGTCCACCTAAGCTATGTCAATGCGCCACGTAAGCTCGGTCAATGGTCAAATGAGTTTAGAAAATTAGTTTTGAACAATTAGAGGTGTCTGAATGAAAATCCGTAAAGTTTTGAGGACCAAGATGTCAAAACGATACAAGTACGAGTGTCTCTTAGGCTATTCTGCCTTATCTAAATATTACATCACATAAGAGAATCGCAAATATCTATAAATATTTTTTAAAGAAAATTCTATAAAAAGTCTTAAAAGTGTGTGTGTGTGTGTGTGTGTGTGTGTGTGTGTGTGTGTGTGTGTGTATATATATATATATATATATATATATATATATGTCGGTTTGGTTTGAAATATTTTACTCAATCCCAAACCAAATCAAACCAAATCTAATCGGATTTTTTAGTCGATTTGATGTGATTTTCCGATTCGATTTGTACGCTCCTAATTGTAAACAATCATTTGAGAATTTAATTGAATTTATCATTTTTTAACTACTTTTGTTTTCGCAAAAGAGACACAAAGAGAAGAAAAAAGGAGGGGAAGAGGGTTACTGGAAGTCTACCAATTAGCAAATTGAAAATTCAAATAATCAGAGAGATCATAATTTTATTTAATTATTATATTTATTATAAATAGAATTGTATTTAAGGTGAACGTCTATATTTTAGAGAGATTTTAGGGCTTGTTACTTGGTGGCTAAGTTACTTTTATAATTCATCCCAAATCAATAAGAATTCTCTCTATATTTCTTTGCAATATTCTTCTTTATTGTTTCATAACACGTTATAAGCACAAGACTCTAACCGATGGAGTAGAGGCACCTGCTATGGTCACCAGGCTTTGGGATAAGTGCATGGTGCTTAACTTGTACATAATATTGAACATAATGATTGTCAATTGATCCATGAACTTCTTTCAGGAATAAATTCTGGATTTAAGGTAAGTATTTTACCTTATTTTTCTCTTTTAAATTCTTGAAATTCTATAATTTGATTTTAAATACAAGCAAAGACAATAAATTTTGATTATAACTCTAATAAAGTTTGTGAGAAATTATAACCACCCTAAGTGGTAAAATTTCTATGTCTTATCATGATCAAATTCATATATGATTATGAGCACAAGAAGTGGAAACTCGTCCCATTGAATTTGCTTCATTCTCGTTCCCTTAAGAGAATGTGGAAGCAATATGCAATAAGTCTGAAAGAAGACAAAATTATTACCGTGAAGGTATCAATGGATATGGACGTGGCAATAGACGAAATTATAATCGTCATCATTGTGGTAATGAGAATAATAAGGATTCTCAAAATAATCTTTCACTCTGTGAAAATAATATTTGTCATCGATTTGACATGAGATTAGATGATTATGGTCCATTCATAATGTGAATGTGACAACATCTGATTTATGAATACATATTCATTCTTGAAAGAATATGAACATGCTAGTGGTAGTGGATATACCACATTAATCTCTAGAAAGAGGTTTGAGATGAAATAAGAAAATAATTTCATTATTATGGCATGAATTGTCATTGATCACGTACCTACTGTGATTATGCCAAAATATTGTGGTAATATGATTATTACAGGGCAAAAGTAATAGAAGCAACATATCTTGCTTATAATGATTTTGACCATGACCATAATGGTATAACTTTCTCCTTGAAAGAGATATTCAACATATGAATGTTGATGAATATGTGATAGTACGAAATTAATTAAAAGCTCTAGAAGAGCCAATTATACTATTTTGGAGAAATAAAATTGATTATCAATAAAGCATTGTGTTGTAATAAGTCTAAAAGAAACTTATTGAGTTTCTAAAGTATTCACGGAAGTAGTTGGTTATATTGAGACCATAAGTAAACGAAAGATATAATATCGTTTATTACTACAACTTGTAGCAGGGTAATATATATGTGAAAAGTTACCCGCTTTATTCTTCAATTTGTACTACACTAATAAAAGAATGACATGATAAAGTAGAAGTTTATTGATATAAAATTTATATCATAATAAACTTGGAGTTTATTGATAATTGCACACGTCATGATGTAAACCTGAAAATATGAACGGAGAGATCTCTATATCATATCTTTATGAAAAAAGGTGGTTGGAACCGATATAAAATGTTCTTCGATTACATTTATGATAACGCTAAATATATATGAGGATTTTAAGCCTGGAGGAATAATTCAAGTAGAATTGGTTTCTTACGAAAAACATGTAGTTTTGGACTTGCAGATCAAATACTTGAAAGTTAAAGTCAATGGTGTGTGCAATCACCTCTATCTAATTTATATGTCTAGCATGACATAAAAACTTGATATGCATCTAAAGTCCATTTATATGGCTTATATGACTTGACTTATGACAATCCCTGAAGGATTTACCGCTAAAGCATATACAATTCTTGATCTTGAAGTACCTCTCCTAAGTACAATTTGTGCACATATATATCTTGCTATAACTATAAGCATGATATATGATATCGAGAATCTCTTTGGAGATATTAAAAAGGCCATTCCACGGTATTTTATGAAGATATTACATATCTCTCAAGAATGATGATTTCAAGGTGCAACATATTCATTCAAGTTAATACGGCTGATTTGTTTATCAAATCTTTACCAACAATCTTTTGAAGATGATGCACAAGATGGGGATGCGAAGGCTTAAAGATGTGAATTGATGTTCTCATTAGGGGGAGTTAACACGAGTTGTACTCTTTTTTTCTTCTAAAAAGATTTTGTCCCACTGGATTTTCCTTGCAAGATTTTTAACGAAACAACCAAAAGGCGTATTGTTAGATATGTGTACTCTTTTTCTTAACCAAAAGGCGTATTGTTAGATATGTGTACTCTTTTTCTTTCACTAGAATATTTTTTTCATTGGGTTTTATTTTAGTTAAGGATTAAACGAGGCACATTATCTGTTGAATGAAGATTCAAGGGGGAGTGTTATAAATAGAATTGTATTTAAGGTGAAATTCTATATTTTTGAGAGATTTTAGGACTTGTTACTTCATAGTTAAGTCACTTTTTCTTATAAATAAAAAAGTTCTATTCCATTATAATTGATCCCAAATCTATTAAAATTCTCTTTCTTTGCAATATTCTTTCTTTATTGTTTCACAACAGTCTGATATTTATTTTATGGATTTTGACAAGCATATACCTATTATTGGTGTTCTCGTCCGAGCCCCTTGAAGTATTTCTAGATTTCGTTTCCTTCAACTTTTAGATTTAAAGTATAAAAAAAAACAATTTTTATTTATTGAAGCTAAGGGTGGCTTTTCCAATCATTTTCCTGAAAATAAGATAATTCTTGGTTGTCACAGCTAAACGGATATCCTTTTTCTTGCAATTGCTTGTTTCCTAGTTCCTAGCTTTTATACGCCAATCATTGAAGGGCTCTCGATCATTATTTGTTAATTATCTATCTCAATTCTCTTTCTCTCTGAAAATAAAAATGAAATATCCTCGTTTGTATTAAAATATTATGTACAAGACCGAAAAAGGCATGAAGTTCCTTAGAACTACCTCTCCTCTTTGCAATATTTATATATGCTAGAATATTGCTACCATTTGAGTAAATTAAAAAAAATAAAAAATTCGTTCTTAAGACACTGTTTCTTGCTCTTTGGATCTACCTTGTCAATTTTTATGAGATTTATTATGCTCTTTGTTCTTAGACCAATGTCCTTCCTCTTCATTCCAACTTAGAAGTGATAGTTAATTGGCTGCACTAGTAAGAATTCACGAGTTTCAAGTTGTATCATGGACGTATATCGGCCTGTGGCGTTTATAACAATCTATCTACTAACTTAGGAAATAAAGATTATACTTCCTCTATCTAATGAAGGTGTTACGAACTTTTAGAGTCAAACAAATTATTTTTTGGAAGGGAGCCTTAGCGTAATTCGTAAAGGTGCTGTCATGTGACAAAAATGTCATGGGTTTAAAATGTAAAAACAACCTTTTGCAGAAATGCAAAGTAAGACTACGTACAATAGACCCTTGTGATCCGGGTCTTCTCCGGACCCCAGGCATAGTGAGAGTTTAATGCACCGGGCTGCCATTTAAACAAATTATTCTTTGACCGTAATTTTTTTCAAATGCTTTTTAAATTTTTTAAATTATTAATTATTGTGACTTATAATAATTTTAAGTAATTTTTAAATATGTAAATTTTATTTTAAAAAATTAAAAAAATTTATATCCAAATTCATGGTCAAAATTAAAAAATTTAAATTTTAAAAAACGAAAAGTGACACATAAATTGAGACCCTTTTTGGTCTAGCCGGTGAATGATGGATTGGCCAGCTACTGACCATTGATCACACCATTGGAATTTCTATTTTGTTTTATTTTATGATTTATTTATTTATTTATCTATTAAATCTTGAAGGGAGAGTTCAAACTTCAAATAGCATGAACAAAATTAATGGTGACACAAAGTGGAGTAACATGTACCGCCGGCTTTCATAATTATTTAAAGTTCCAATTCTTTAATCTTTTGAAGAGGCTGGTTTTATAGCAAACGTTCTTTTGCTTATATGATCTTTTTTTTTTGAAAAATCTATACTATATTAAAAGCGCGAAAATTCTTAGCGAAATATCGTTCGCTTTTTTTACCTTTAAAAATATATATTATATATTATACAGAAAAAAAATAGTAAATTAGTTATTTTCCTAATTTTTAGGACTTTAAAATTAGTTAAAATTTTAATTATTAAATTCTTCCTTATTTAAAATATGTATCTCTTTGTATAACGATATTAAATGCACTAATAATCTCCTTTTATAAATAAACTACTTATATTTAGGAGTTTGAGATCATTAAATGAATTTTTCAATTTTATTTTTAAACAAAGAAAGTTCAACATTAAAGTCTTTATGAATGGAAACAAGTTTAAAGCCTACCAATACCAAAGTATGGCTTCTAAAAATCCTACCAAATCTGGTGGCTTTCTGTTCACCTAAATAATTTTCGTTCAGGAGATATTAGATATACCCACTTAAGCTTATCTCTTTCACTTGCCTGCCGTGTGCTCGAATTCTTCTAGTGTCTGTGTTCATTCTGAATGGACCTGATTCATGTTCGAGTTCCTTTGTCAATCATCAAAATAAATTTTCACTTGGGCAACACAATTGAAAAAGAAAAAATTTTCCTTACGGGAATTTCGTTGCATAAGTGCTAAGGAGAATGACTCCTTACTCGAGAGAACTCTATCCTAGATAAGGAAGAAATTAAAATTTGAAGATAACTAGAAGAACTCTTCCACCAAGGAAGAGTATAGCATTATAACTCTAGTTATCTCCTATTCTACTAACTCTATAAATTGCAGGATGTTCTTATTTTATAGGTACACATAAACGCTTAAGTTAAACGTGAGTTGAGAGCAAAATAGCAAGCAATTTTGCAAGCAATTCATGTGTGATTCAAGTGTGCGAACCTGAAGCTACATGAACCAGATAGAAGAACCAATTCCAAGTGTCTGTCTTTTATTCTAGTTTCACTGTAGTAGGTGTTTCAAGTTGTACCTTTCAGCTTTATCTAGAAGTAATTGTATTAGGTACTTTGAGTATTGTATTCAAGTTATAGTTAACTTGAAGTTGTCGCAATAGTTAGAGGCTGGTTTCCATAAGGGGATTAGAGGTAATCCTAGGTTTATAAAGAGTTTTGTAAATGCTGTTTTGGCTCAGTGATTTAGTGAAGTGTTGGGGAAAATTCTACTGAGTAGTAGGTTATGATTTTTTTCACCTTTTGAGCCGGGTGTTTTTCACGTAAAAATACTTGTGTTCTTTACTTTTCGTATTTACTATTTCCACAACAGTAGTATAATGAACACATAAAAGAACCAGGTCCTTCTATAATTTGTGCACGCAAAAAATTGAACATCACACAAATCACCCCTCTCTTGTGTGGCATTGAAGTATAAAACATCATTTGGTATCATAGCAGGTTATCTTTTAAGAGGCTAATACCTTAGGAGAAGATGAAGATGAGTGCACCACCTGGAAACTGGGAAGGCAATCCACTGCTAGGCCATCACTCTTTAATGGTCAGTACTACTCTTAGTGGAAAACCAGGATGAGAGATCACATTATAGGAGAGGACTATGAGCTATAGGACATTGTCACCGATGGTCCATTGGCTACCTTGAAGAAAAATGCTGAAGGAGTAGATGTGCCAAAGACAAGAGCGAACTGCACTGATGAGGATTTGAAGAAGTGGGAGAAGAATGCTAAAGCCAAGAAATGGCTTGTTTGTGGACGTGGTCCAGATGAACACAGCATAATCCAAAGTTGTACCACTGGTAAGCAAATTTGGGACACACTGCAAGTGGCTCACGAAGAAATACCTCAGTTGAAGAGATCCAGAGGAACTCTACTATACTCTCAGTATGAGAACTTTGCTACGAGGGAAGGAGAAACCATTCAAGAAATATCCACAAGGTTCACTACATTGGCAAATGAGCTAAAATCTCTTGGAAGGATTATCCCTGAAGAAGATAAAGTCGAGAAGATACTGACTAAGGTTTTGCCTATCACTTGGGGGAGCAAAATCACTACCATCCAGGAATCAAAGAATATTGCCACTCTCCCACTGGATGAATTAATTGAAAATATCACTGCTTATGAACTTAGGAGACAAACCATGAAGATAGATGTACCTAAGAAGGAAAGGAGCTTGGCACTCAGAATCACTGAAGGTTCTGATATGGAAGATGATGAAATGGCTATGATCACCAAGGACTTCAAGAAGTACCTAAGGAGAGGAAAGGTTTCTTCAAGAAGTGAAAGCTATAGCAAGTCAAAAGCTCCTGAGAAGCAAACTAATGATGGCTGCTACAAGTGTGGAATGACTAATCACCTCATCAAGAACTATCCTTTGTGGAAAATTGAATAGAAGAAGGAAAGAGCTGAATGAAGGAATAGGAAGAAGGAATAGGTTCAACCCAAAAAAAGCAACAACAAAGGTTCAACCAAGGCTATGGTCGCTGCATGGGGAGAAAGCTCAGATGATGATGATGAGGATGAACAAGCACTTATGGCTATTGGAGAATCTGATGAAGAAACTGAGGTAAGTGTAATTCATCTCAAAGCCAAGATTAAATTATTGTATAAAGAAAGGTTATATGAGTTACTGCTAGAACTAATTGATGAATCCGAGGATGTAAACAACGAAAAGGAACAATTGTCTAAAGAATGTGAGATTTTGAAGGCTAAGTGCAAAAACTTGGAACTTAGGGTTAGGGAAACTGTGAGTGAAAATAATATGTTGAAGAACCAGGTTCATGCACTTGACTCAACTATCCTAGAGCTTAGATCTGAAAATCTAAAACTGAAATTAGGAACAGGTAAAGAGACAGCTGATCACACACAACTCACTTTAGAAGAAAATGTAGGAAAAATGAAAGATGAGGTTTACAAAAGGGATGAGCAGTTAAGAATCCTAAAGGAGGATCTAAGCAAGGTCAAACATGAGCTAGACAGAACTTTTAAATGGGACATTCCTCCGATGCACTTTCATTGCTACAAGAACACCATAGCAGCAACAAAAGTAGACTTGGCTTTAGGAACCTGGCACCTAAGTGGGATCCCAAAAGCAAGTACCTCACACTTCCTCGGAACAAGATTTGCGCACACTGTGGTAAAACATGTCACTATAAACGTGAATGCACTGCAAAAGAAAAGGAAAGTCAAACGAACAAAGAATTTGTTCAAGGGAAGAATAGGCTACCACGTTGGGCTAGAAAAAATTTGATTCATCCTTATGCCTATAGAAAGGGACCCAAACTAGTTTGGGTTCCTAAGTCTAACCCCTAATTTTCTTTTGCAGGTCCAAGTGAAGGAGAGCAGCCAAATATGGTACATGGATAGTGGCTGCTCAAAGCACATGATAGAAAGCAAGAACCAGTTCCTTTCACTTGAGGACCTTAAAGGAGGTAATGTCTCCTTTGGAAATGGGAAGAAAGGCGAGATCATTGGTGTTGTAAAGGTAGGTAAGACTGATTCTCACTCTATTGAGAACGTCTACTTGATAGATAGACTGAAGTACAATCTAATAAGTGTATCATAATTGTGTGATAGAGGTAACATGGTGGCATTCACCTCTACAAAGTACTTTGTGATTAATCTTACCATTGACAAGATCTTTGCAGGGAAAAAGAGTGAACAACATATATGTTGTGGATCTGTCCACACTTTCAGATAGTGAATTCACTTGCTTAAGTGTGTTGGATAATGATCCGCTTCTTTGGCACAAGAGACTTGGACATGCTAGTCTAAGTCAACTCAACAAACTAGTCTCCAAGGACTTGGTGATAGGACTGTCTAACATTAAGTTCAAGAAAGATAAAGTTTGTGAGGCTTGTACAAGGGGAAAGCAGGTAAAATCCTCTTTCAAAATCAAGAAAATAGTAAGCAACACCAGGACGATGAAACTGCTCCATATGGATCTTTGTGGACCAATGAGAACATTAAACATAGGTGGTAAGAGATATGTTATGGTGCTTGTTAATAATTATTTTAGGTTTACTTGGACACTGTTTCTAACATCTAAAGATGAAGCATTTGACATGTTCACTTCTTTTGTTAGAAAAACTCAGAAACAACTAGGTAAATCAACTTGCCTCAATTAGGTCTGATCATGGTACTGAATTTGAGAATGTGAAATTTGCTGAATTTTGTGATGAGCATGGCATAAATTATAATTTTTCTGCTCCTAGGACTCCACAACAAAATGGAGTAGTTGAAAGAAAGAATAGGACATTGGAAAAAATGGCTAGGAGTATGCTTCTTTATAGTAAACTACCCCATAGTTTCTGGGCAGAAGCTGTGAACACTGCATACTACATCATAAATAGGTGCATGACTAGACCTCTTGTTGAGAAGACTCCCTATGAGTTACTTAAAGGGAGAAATCCAAATATATCTCATCTTAGTGCATTTGGATGCAAGTGCTTTGTGTACAATAATGGTAAAGACTCCCTAGGTAAGTTTGAACCCAGAAATGATGAGGCAGTATTCTTGGGATATTCTTCACATAGTAAAGCTTATAAGATTTATAACAAAAGAACTATGTGTAGAAGAAAGTGTACATGTGGTTTTTGATGAAACTGATAAGTGGAGATTTTGATACTTATTAGCGCTTTTTAGCTTTTGTTTTAGTCTAAAAGTATTGAATTGCGTTCCCGAAACAAATGAAATGTGTAAAATTGCAGGAATGCTGGAAGTTGGACTCCCGAGATGAAATTCGGCTCAAAGAGGAGTAGTTCAAGCATAAGGGAACAAAAGCGCAGAAAAGCATACAATGTGCGGACCGTAAAAACAATTGCAGATCCTAGAATTCCACCTACGGCCGCAAACAAAGAAGAAAAATTTAGCAGA
The DNA here is from genome assembly GCA_002018475.1 of Nicotiana obtusifolia. Lineage (NCBI taxonomy): Eukaryota > Viridiplantae > Streptophyta > Magnoliopsida > Solanales > Solanaceae > Nicotiana > Nicotiana obtusifolia. The sequence continues at coordinate 18,998 of MCJB01039022.1, read as the reverse complement.
TATTTATGCAAATTGCGGACAACACATGAATTTTGCGGCCACAAAAGCTAGTCTAGGACTCAAGTTCAGAGAGTGTGCAAATTTTTATGTCCCGAGTCCTTGTGAATTGTGGACCGCATAAGAATTTTGCGGCCGCAGACATAAATGTGCGGACCGCAGAGGACTGGTTTGCGACAGCAGACATAATCTGTGGACTGCAAAAATGTTGTCTCGCGGCCACAATTTAGAATTATGCGGCCGTAGAATCCCAGATCCCGCCAGATGAAGAAGTCCGTGGACCGCACATGAAATTATGCGGCTGCAGAACCTCCCGAGGGGTATTTTTGTCCGAGATTTTCAGACTTGTATAAATAGAAGAGTTTCACGAAATTAGGTTAAGTTTTTGACATCAGCAATCACTGTAGCCATTTTTCTTTGCCTCTTTTGGAAGTTTACTATGTTTTTTTGTATTTTACAATACATTTTATTATTTTAAGCTTACATTATGAGTTTAATTAGTCTTTCTTCTTCTTTTTCTTCAAACCCAAGTATGACTTACCCTTGTGTGTTAACCTTATGGGTAATTAAATTAGTGCTTGTTTATGATTGGATATTTATTATTTAGCCTAGTTCATGCTTTAATTTGTTGAATTAATGGTTGCAAATATTAGTTCATTCCTATTTGACTTAGTCTCGACTTGAGAAAGAGAGACTTAGTCTAGGAAAACTTGGCTAACAAGGAACTGGGTCAATCGAGAGATTGATTAACCCAATTGTTCAACCTAAAGATAGTAATAACCCGACTTGAGCTTTTATCAACTGTTTTGTGTGATACCCATTTGGTCTTGATAAATCCAAATTGGGCAAAACTACTCTCTGACCGAGAGGTATTGAGTGGGTAATTGAGAGTTGATAGCTATAACACACCCCGATCAACAAAACAAGCATTAAGGTCTTTATCCCATTAGGCAAACACCTAGGCAATGGTCAGAGCCTTAGGCTTTTTACCAATTTGAAAAACCTCAAAAATAACTATTCCTAGTCTTCTTTCTTTATTCTGCAATCTTTAGTGTAAAATTAGAAATAGAAACAAAATGTTTTTGTGGAAGTACAAATCAAGATAATTCAATCACGCGCATCAGAATATATACCCCTATCTCCCATCTTAGCTCCCTATGGATTGACCCCGACTCTTAGTTGGGTTTTATTATCGCAAACGACTGTTTCATATCTCTATTGAGGTGCGCAATTGGACGCGATCAATTTTTGGCGCCGTTGCCGGGGAGTTAAAAACGGCGTTAGCTATATATTTGGGTGTGTTTTTGGAGTATCTTCTTTTCCTTCCGTGTTACTAATTTATTTGAGAAATCGTAGGTACAACCATGGCAAAAAATGAGCTCGGAAATAATGCTTGGGTGATGTGGACATTTAGGATGGTCAAGTTGATAAGGTTCCTCTTGAACCTCAAGCCAATGAAGAGGTCGAGTGCCTTATGGCAATGTATCCGTTCCATCCCCACCTCCACCACGAGTGACTCCACATAGGGTGTTACCTAATGAAGGATATGCAAGTGCAATAGTCCCTCCACGTATTAGGACGAGCAACTTTCAAATAAGATGCTCACTTTGTTAGAACAACGAGGGTTCTTCACCGGTGCTCCAAGTCAAAATGCATACAAAAATTTGAAGGGGTTTGTGGACACTTGTTGGGGGAGCAAGCAAACAAATGTCTCCGAGGATGCTTTGAGGCTAAGGCTTTTTCCCTTCTCTCTGCGGGGAAAAGCTTTAGATTGGTTGGAATGTCTGCTGAACCATTCCATTCACACTTGGGATGAATTGGCAGAAAAGTTTATTTCTAAGTTCTTCTCTCCGGGGCACATGGATAAACTTCTTGATGAGATTCTAGAATTCAAGCAAGAGCCCAATGAACCACTACACAAGATATGAGAGCGGTATAGAACAATAGTCAAGGAATGTCCCAACAACGGTATGATGGAAAACATGATTCAACAAACCTTCTATCGTGGGATTAACACGACCAACCAATGTGTGGTGAATCAACTTGCTGGTGGAAATTTTATAATTACGCCTTATGCGGAGGCGTGTGAGATTCTAGATGAAATGGCGGAAACATTATCGGCGTGGCAATCTCGAGCTAATGTTCCACTAGGTGATGCCAACGTGATGAATCTACACAAAGAGTTGCATGACCATGGGCAAGCCGTAGCCGAATTGACTACCACCATGAATCAACTAGCAAAGGCTCAACTTCAACAAGTGCAAAATCCTAAGCAAGTCAATGCCATGGAGGGAGTGAACATGATGGTGAACAAAAGGAGAGCCAATGGTCCACAAGAGCAACATCGAGTGGACAATTTTGTGCAAGATAATAGTGGGTTTAATCAAGAGGATTATTTAAATAAACAAGAAAAGGAGGTACAATATGTGAACAACTTTCAAGGGCAACGAAATAATTTCCAAGGCCCAAATCAACAATAATGGTGACCTCAAAACAATCAAGGCAATTGGAATTCTAACAACCAAGGTAATTGGAGTGGTGGAAATAATCAAGGGAATTGGTACAACAACAATCAAGAAAATTGGAATGGCAATAATCAAGGAAAGTGGGGAGGTAACAATCAAGGCGGATGGAACAATAATTAAGGCAATCTGGGGTCGGGCTTTCAAATGCCCCCGATGTATCAACAACCGAGCAACCTTCCTCCTTATCCTTCCCATGGTCTTAGTTCTTCAACAAATAAGATGATGCGTATTGAGAATATGTTCAAGCAAATGATGGAAACGAACGCCGATTCGGATGCTCAACTTGCCTCACACAACACATCGATCCGCAACTTAGAAGTGTAAAGAGGGCACTATCAAGTGACACGGTGGTGAACCCAAAGGTTGGGAAAAGCATGAGACATGCCATGGATGTTACTACAAGAAGTGGAAGAGGTGGGAATGCACCCACCTCAAGTCAAAGGCAACTTGTGGATGATGAGCAAGTGGTACAAGAAGAAGAGTTTCCGAGCGATGTGGTGCAAACAAATGATAAAGTTCGGATTGATATTGATGATAGTGTGGAAGAGACTCAAGAGGAAGTGAACCCGTCTAGGGATCACGTTATTGACATACCGGAACCGGTAGTGTAAAAGGCTAAGGCACCATTGCCTAAGACTCCACCTCCATATCCTCAAAGGCTTGCAAAGAAAAATGGTGAAAACCAATTCAAGAAGTTTATTCAAATGATGAAGAGTCTCTCAATCAATGTGCCATTAGTTGAAGCTTTGGAAAAAATGCCCGCTTATGCAAAGTTTATGAAGGATCTTGTGACAAAGAAGCGATCAATGAATTTTGAAACTATCACGGTCACTCATCAAGTTAGTGCAATTGTGCACTCAATGGCTCCTAAATTGGAAGATCTCGATGCTTTCACAATTCCTTGTACAATTGGAAGCGCCGAGTTTGCTAAAGCTTTTTGTGATCTTGGGGCAAGTATCAATTTCATGCCATATTCGGTTTTCAAGACCTTGGGAATTGGGCAATCAAGACCCACCTCTATGAGATGTCAAATGGCCGATCGGACCATGAAGAGAGCGTTGGTAGTGATTGAAGATGTCTTGGTTCGTGTTGATAAATTCATTCTTCCGGAGGATTTTGTCATTCTAGATTATGAAGTTGATTATGAGGTGCTGATTCTTGGAAGACTTTTCCTTGCTACGGGGAAGGCTTTTTGTGATGTTGAAGCCGGAGAATTCACCTTCCGAGTGGGTGATGAAAAAGTGGTTTTCCATGTGTGCAAATTCATGCGGCAAGCAAATAGCAATGAGGTATGTTCTTTTGTGGACTTGGTGATCGATGTTATTGTTGATGATACAAGTGCCACAATCAATGTTGGTGATATATTGGAGGCTGTCTTGCTCAACTTTGATAATTACGAGATGGATGGCTTCACGGAATGTGTGAACTCTTTGCAAGGAATGAGGTCGTACAATTATACACTCCGGAAACTATCCTTGGATCTTGAAAATAGGAAAACTCCTCCTACAAAGCCTTCCATTGAAGAGCCTCCTACCTTGGAGTTAAAGCCATTGCCTCCACATCTTCGGTATGAACTTCTTGGCCCTTGCTCTACTTTACCGGTTATTCTTTCCTCTTGTTTTGGCTAACGTGCAGGTAGATTCTACATTGCCGGTGCTACATAAGAGGAAGAAGGCTACTGGTGGACATAGGCGGATATTCGGGGGATAAGCCCCACATTTTTCATGCATAAGATCAACTTGGAGGAATATGACAAACCATCTATTGAACATCAACAAAGACTAAATAAGGCTATGCAAGAAGTTAAATAGGAGATTATCAAGTGGTTAGATGCGGGGGTTGTCTACCCCATTTTCGATAGTTCGTGGACTTCTCCTGTTCAATATGTCCCAAAGAAGGGGGAATAACGGTGGTCACCAATGACAAGAATGAGTTGATTCCTACGAGAACGGTGACCTATTGGAGAGTGAGTAAGGAATATCGCAAGCTCAAAAAAATCACAAGGAATGATCATTTTCTGCTTTCCTTCCTTGACCAAATGCTTGATAGGTTGGCCGCCCGTGATTTCTATTGCTTTCTTGATGGATATTCAGGTTACAACCAAATCCTTATTGCTCCGGAGGATCAAGAGAAAACAACCTTTACATGTCCCGATGGTACTTTCGCCTTCAAACGGATGCCATTTGGGTTATGTAATGCACTAGCGACTTTTCAAAGGTGTATGATGGCTATCTTCACAGACATGGTAGAAGACTACCTTGAAGTTTTCATGGATGACTTCTTAGCAAGATGTTAAGAAACGAATTTGGTGCTAAATTGGAGAAGTGTCATTTCATGGTCGAGGAAGGCATTGTCCTTGGCCGCAAGATCTCAAAGAATGGAATTGAAGTTGACAAGGCAAAGATTAAGGTGATTTCTAAACTTCCACCTCCAACTTCGGTGAAAGGCGTGTGGAGTTTCTTGGGCCACGTTGGGTTTTACTGGCGTTTCATCAAAAATTTCTCTAAGGTGGTGAACCCGTTGTGCAAGCTTCTAGAGAAGGATGCTAAGTTTCACTTCAATGATGATATCATGAGAGCCTTTGAATTGATAAAGTTCAAGTTGACAACCACTCTCATGATCACCGCTCCTAATTGGAGTATCCCTTTTGAACTCATGTGTGATGCTAGTGATGTAACGGTTGGGGCTGTTTTGGGGCAACACATCAATAATATTTTTAATCTGGTCTACTATGCTAGTAAGACCATGAATGGTGCCCAAGTCAACTATACCGTTATGGAGAAAGAGCTCCATGCCATTGTGTTTGTAGTTGAGAAGTTCCGTCTGTACTTCATGGGTGCAAAAGTTATTGTCCACAAGGATCATTTGGAACTCCATTATCTTATGAGCAAGAAAGATTCCAAAGCTCGGTTGATGAGATGGGTGATTTTGTTGCAAGAGTTTGATATTGACCTCTAAGATAGAAAAGAGAGTGAAAATCAAGTGCTGGACCCCTTGTCTCATTTGGAGGAGGAGGGGAGGCCGCATGATGGCTTTGAAATCAATGAATCCTTCCCCGATGAGCAACTCTTGGCTATTTCAATGAAGGAGGTGCCATGGTTCGCAGATCTAACAAACTTCCTTGTGTGTGGAATCATTTTAGATGAGTTCTCTTCAAACCAAAGGAAGAAGCTCAAACGAAATTGTCAAGATTATTATTGGGATGAACCATACCTTTTCCGTATTTTCACGGATGGGGTGGTTAGAAGATATGTACCGAAAGAAGAACAAGGTGAAATTCTTGGGGCTAGTCATTCTTCGCCATATGGTAGTCACCATGGTGGAGCAAGAACAACGGCCAAAGTGCTAAGTTGCGGTTTTTATTGGCCCACTCTTTACGAGGATGTAAGTGATGTAGTGAAAAGATGTGATGAATGTCAATGGGCTGGTGGAATCTCGAAGAAAAATAAAATGCCTCTCACTACCATTTTGGAGATTGATATCTTTGACGTGTGGGGTATTGACTTCATGGGGCCTTTTGTGAGTTCCTGTGAAAACACCTACATCTTGCTTGGGGGTTGATTATGTTTCTAAATGGGTTGAGGCCGTTGCTCTATCCAACAACGAGGCGAGACGTGTGATGGCATTCTTGAAAAAGAATATTTTCACAAGATCTTTTGACACCTTACATTGTAAGTATAGTGTTACTCATGAAGTCACGACTCCCTATCATCCACAAGCAAGCGGTCAAGTGGAAGTCTCCAACCGGGACGTAAAGAGTATTTATTCCAAAATAGTGAATGTAATTGAACGGATTGGTCCAGGAAGCTTGATGATGCATTATGGGCTTATCGGACGACTTACAAAACACTTATCGGAATGTCGTCATACCGGTTGGTGTTCGAAAAAGCTTGTCATCTTCCGGTGGAACTTGAGCACAAAGCCATATGGCTCTAAAGAAGTTGAATCTTGATTGGGATGTAGCCGCTAACTTGAGGGTTGCACATTTGAATGAATTGGATGAGTTCCGGTATCATGCTTATGCAAGTTCGTCCTTGTACAAAGAAAAGATGAAATATCTTCATGACAAATACATTTGGAACAAAGAGTTTAAGGTGGATAATCTCGTATTGCTTTCAACTCGAGGTTGAGGATGTTTCCCAGAAAGCTAAAGTCTAAATGAAGTGGTCCTTTTGAAATTGTGGGTGTGACGCCTATGGGTGCATTGAACTTGAAGAACAAAAACATTGAGGTATTCTGAGTTAATGGCCACCGGGTGAAGCACTATCTAAGAAAAGTTGGAGATGGCCACATCATGGCGGTGATTTTATTTCAACTGATGGTATTCTACGTCATGCCGCGACATTAAATCAGGCGCTTCTTGGGACACAAACCATGCGTTTTTCTTTTCTTTGTTTCTTTTGTAGTTAGGAGTTATTTTTGTGCTAACTTGATTTGAAGTGTGCTGCAGGGATGAGTGTGATTTACAGGAATGATGGACAGAAATTTGGCTAAGTGTGCAAAATTGTGCGGACTGTAGGTGAATTGTGCGGACCGCACATTTCTAGTTGCTGCAGCAAAAGTGCTCTGTGGCGCACAATTATCTTGCGGACCGCAGAAATGGAATGTGAATAATGCCAACTCTGTGAAGTTGGTCTGCCAGAAAAAGGGTCGATCTGCGGCCGCAACAACAAATCTGCAGTCCGCAACAAGAGAGCTACGGCCGCACACAAAATATTGTGGACCGTAAAACAAAAGGGCAATTAAGCCCCCAGGTAACAAAGTGCGGACCGCAATTGAAATTCTACGGCTGTACTCGCTTCTCTTCCCCTTCTGAACTTCAAGCATATAAATAGAGGGTTCGGACTACAATTATCTTTTTCCCTATCTGAGCACAAAACTTGCACCAATTTGGAACCTCTTAGTAAATGACCTGCACACACGCCTAACAGTTGTTGATCACTCATTTCTTGCACTGATTAATATCTTGTATGCTTCAATCACTTGTTAGATTTTTTCAATTTTTAGTTTAGGCCATTTGTCATGGAACTCAATTGTACAAACATGTGCGGTTAAATCTGTAGTGGGTCAACTGGTAAATGCTCTAGGGGGAATGGGTCAATAGATTTTCATGCTTATACATTGTTTTCATGTCAAAATTTGTGCAAAAGTTGCAAGCCCTAGATAAAAATTACCGACCTGTTCATAATTGTTGGAACCTGCGGCAGCAAAAGAAATTGTGCGGTCCGCAGAAGTTGAATCTAGGGTACTTTAGTAAGGAAGGGTTCTACGGCCGCAAGAAAATTGTGCGGAATGCAAAAATCCCATTGCGGCCGCAGAACAGCTTTTTCCATATTATTAGAGAGTTGATAAAATTGGTGACTCATATGTGCGGCCGCAAGATAAATTGTGTGGACCGCAGAAAATAGGTTGCGGCCGCAAACAGCCAATTCTCTGTTATCAAAGAGTTGGCATATTTGTGGTATCTGAGTTGCGGTCGCAAGACAAAATGTGCAGACCGCAATCTAAATCTGCGCCCGCAAGAGAGAATTGTGCGGTCCACAAGGCCCTTTCTGCGGCCGCAATGAAAAATGTGCGGACCGCAGATCCCTAACCTACAAGCATGTTTCAAATGTGTTCCTCACGATATCTTCTAGTGTGTCCTTACATTCATTGTTTTCAGAACTTAAATTGCAACTAACAATCGCCTTTGCTTGGTACAGAAAATGGTTCGATCTAGAGGTAGAGGCGACATTTTGAAAGGAAGGGGTGAACCTTCTCGGGTACGAGGGAAGAGACCCTTACCTAGTGCCCAACAGTACGAAATCAGAAAGAAAGCAGCAGCCGGCAGAGGGAGAGGTGCAGACCTTTCCGAGACCAGTTCTTATGCCCCATCTAGGGAAGCATCAGAGGGCAACTCAGCCTCTGTACATGAACAGCCGCTATCCTGTCAAGGCCACCGGGTAGGTATCAGCTCAGGGACGAGTCGTCCACATCTCAGAGCACTTTGGAGGGCTCAAAAAGTGCTAGTCAGGCTTCTGAGCCATCTATTACACCTGCCCCTGAGGCATCAGAGACATCAGTTCAAGACATCCCTGGTGATGGTAGAGGGGGAGATGCTATTGTTACCAGCCTCGAACGGTCGAAGAAGAAAGAGGTATGGGAGGACCATTTTGTTAGTTTGGCCGCCTTCACCAGCTTCCGTGAATGGTGGTTAGTGAGGTTGCTCACTCTTGAGCGGCAGTTTCAGTTGAAAGATCATGAGAGGTCTAACCCGGCTATGTTGAGACAGTTTAAAGAACGCAAAGGGTGGATGTGGTTTACCCAGAGCGTGGTGGATGCTAAGGAGTACCTTGTCCGGGAATTCTACGCTAATGTGGTGCATATCGAGAAAGGGACAAAGGTGATGAAAGTGAGAAACCTCAAGGTGTGATTTGATCAGCACACATTGAACACATACTTGAGATTTGATAATGTCGAGCCCATAGAGTATTTAGAGAAGTGTGCACATGGGGAAGCAGCTCGTCCGTGGTTAGAAGAGATTCTAGCAGCTCCTGGACCACCACCACCATGGATCACAATAGGGGTTTCTATTCATAGGAACACCTTGAGCTTTGAGGCAAAAGGGTGGCGAACCTTTGTCTGCAGCAGACTAGACCCATGCTAGAATGAGACCTATCTTCCAATTCCTCAGACAGTTCTAGTTGCTTCTATCATGGCCGGGTACCCTATCAATGTGGGTACCATGATGTCGGCCAACATCTCTATGATCGCTCGGCAAGCTGACACGTCCTACACATATCCCAACACCATTATAGAGTATCTCAGAGATGCGAGGGTAGAGCTGAGGGACTTTGATACAAAGGTGCGGCCGAAGAAGCCTTTCTCATGGTACTCACTGATAGATGCACACAACCCTAAAAAAAAGGGTCAGTCGTCTATCACCACAGGCCAGTCTGATGAGCCATCGGTGGTAGTTACAGAGGCAATTGATGTTCCATCCACGATCGAGCCTTCATCTAGTGCCGCAACTATGCCTCCACCGCCATCTTTAGTTCCTACTGTAGTTCCCGTCACAGGTTCCACCTCGGCTTTGAAGCCGGTGCCCATGCCTACTGCTCCACTTTCTGCGCTGCGAGTCTCTCAGACATTGGCAAGCCTAAACAACTGGATGCAGACTGCCACTGCTAAGCTGTCTAACTTATCCAGTACTATTGTAGCATAATCTTCTATTCTGGCACCTTAGATGCCCCCATCAGTGGAAGAAACATTGAAGAAGCTCCTGGAAAACCAGAACACCATCATGACTACTTTGGTACAACATGGGTCAGTGATCAAACAGCTAGGAAACGAAGTAAAGAAGATGAGAAAGTCCCATGCCTCCAAGAAGTCAGTGGACAAGCTCCGGAGACAGGTTACCAAGTTTGCTGCAGTCAGAGATATTCCATTTGACATGCTGATTGAGCCACACCATCCAGGCCCATATCCCACAACACCAACAGCATTTGTGGCACCAGTTGGCCAGTTTGAGGAGCCAGATCTTGCTGCTGACACTGCCCAGGCAGTGCGTCAGATGTTCACCAGCCCAGTCACTCCCACAGTTGAGGATGATGAGATCCAGTTGGATGAGACTGAGGGCGGTGACGTTGCTGTGGACACAGAGATGTCCAAGGAGCCATAGGGAGTTTTCTTCACTCTTTCCCTTCCTTTACTCTTATTTTCTTAAGCATTGGGATAATGCTTATTTTTATTTCGGGGGGGGGGGGGGGTGCTGGAGTTTATTTGATCTTATTTGATGATTTTGAGACATTTGGCATGTAATAACTTGATACTATTTTCTACTTCTTCTCTCATTATGTATATATCTTCTCTTTCTCCTTCATTATGTATATTCGTTATCTTTCAATAGTTTTTGCTTTGTAGCTTCTTTATGTTTGTTTATTAGTTAATACTTAATGTAGTAGCTTCTTTTTTAATTAGTAGCTGCTTCTTGATTTAGTGGCTTCTTTTTATGTTTCAGTAGATAATAAGCCTTTGATTTTCTTAATGTCACGGTTCTTTCCAAAGATAGTTATTGTGTGAACCGGTTGACTCGTCCCAACGATGGATGGCGTGACAACCTTATTAATGGAATGAATCTGTTTTGTGATTAGGTGATAATAGTAGTAGTAATGAAGAAAAAAAAAGAAAGACCTAATTTAGTCATGCTCAAAGAGTCAATCGTGCTTCATTTGGTACTAACACACTTAACTACGTACTTATGGTTAAAAATAAGGAGTTTGAAACAAATAACTCTAGTTAGTGACTTTGTGACTCTTGTGTTTACTTTGACACCAATCGAGTGGTGTAATTCAACCATAGTGATTTTCAAACTTGAATGTGGTTGTTGTGGACCTCAATTCTGTCTTCTTTAACAATCCAGTTGCGTGAGAGGTGAGTTTCTTTGTTGTTAGTCCAAATACCTGCACGAAATGTCTAGAACTTGCCCCGAATGTGTTTCAAGGCGAAATCATAAGTTTTTCTTGGCTTGAGAAGTGATATTAGGCTTTCCTTGACCCGTTTGAGTTTCTATTGCCTACCAATGATGTCATCCCTAGTCAACCTCTTCGAGCCTTTAGCGTTACTCATTTGAAAATCATGTTACAAGCCTTTACTCGTTCTATTGTGACCCTCTATTGGCACTCGGGCTTTCCTTAATACTCATGTGAAATAAATGGCTAAAGCCGTAAGTTTGGGGGAGAGATGAGGAAGTGGAAAAAGGTATCAAGGCACAAAAAGATAAAAAGAAATGCTGAAAAGAAAAGGCAAAGAAAAGAAAAAATCAAAAATAAAAATGCAACAAAATGAATAAGTAGAAGAATTAAAGGGATTCAAAGCAAGGCAATGATCCCATACATGGAGAAATATGAATGTAATGATCAAGAAAGAGTGATGTTAAGTCTCTTTAGTCCCCGAAAAAGAAAATGCCTCAAAGAATTGGCAAATTGTAAGCTGAGAATAAAAAGATGGAGTGCTTAAGGAAAGGTGTAATCACTCAACCATATTGTATCCAACCCTAATCCAAAAACCTTCATTACATCCCAAAAGAAGTCCTACCTGATTTCAAGCCGAGTGAGCTTACATTAGTGGCGATCGACATGAGGGGCAAGCCTATGGTACTTGAAGCCGTACTTGTGGCATTCTCTTGAGAGAGACGAGTGAACCTTTCATAAATCTTTGGATTGAGTGATAAATTTCTTAAGTGACCCAGGCTACCGGAAAGTATAGGAGGAGGAGTTTAGAATCCATAATGACCTGCATGAGAGCGAGCTTCCTTGATGAGTAAAGTCAACTCTTGATGCTCAAGTGTCACATTAGAACTATATGTGCATAAATGTGTAACTTGTCGCCTTGTTCATAATACATAAGTAGTGTGGGTAATTGTTGGTCCCAATTGATGTGTGAATGGCGCACCTTTGACTTGCTCAAATGACCCTTAACTTGTGGAGATGGAAACTAAATTGTTTGCTTGAGGACAAGCAAAGACTTAAGTTTGGGGGAGTTAATAAGTGGGAATTTTGACTACTTATTAGCGCCTTTTAGCTTTTATTTTAGTCTAAAAGCATTATTGCGTTCCCGAAACTAATGAAATGTGCAAAATTACAGGAATGCTGAAAGTTGAACTCCCGAGATAAAATTTGGCTCAAAGAGGAGTAGTCCAAGCACAAGAAAACAAAAGGACACAGAAGCATTATATGTGCGGTTCGCAGAAAGAATTGCGGACCGAAGAATTCCACCTGCGGCCGCAAACAAAGAAGCAAAATTTACCAGATATTTATGCAAATTGCGGACAGCGCATGAATTTTGCGGCCACAAGGGCTGGGCTAGGACTCAAGTTCAGAGAGTGTGCAAATTATCAAGTCCCGAGTCCCTATGGATTGCGAACCGCACAAGAATTGTGCCCGCAGAAGAAGTGCCTTACGGCCGTAGACATAAATGTGCGGACAGCAAAAGACTGGTTTGCGACCAAAAACATAATCTGCGGACCGCAGAAATGTTGTCTCGTGGCCGCAATTCAGAATAATGCGGCCACAAAATCCCAATCCCACCAAATGAAGAAGTCTACAGACCGCACATGGAATTGTGCGGCCGCAAAACCTCCCGAGGGGTATTTTTGTTCGAGATTTTCAGACTTGTATAAATAGAAGAGTTTCATGAAATTAAGTTAAGTTTTTGACATCAGCAATCACTATCGCCGTTTTTCTGTGCCTCTTTTGGAAGTTTACTATATTTTGGTATATTTTACAATAGATTTTATTATTTTAAGCTTACATTATGAGCTTAATTAGTCTTTCTTCTTCTTTTTCTTCAAACCCAAGTATGAGTAGCTAGATTTTACTAGGGTTGTAACCCAACTCTAGTGTGTTAACCTTATGGGTAATTAAATTAGTTCTTGTTTATGATTGTGTGTTTATTACTTAGCCTAGTTCATGCTTTAATTTGTGAAATTAATAGTTTCAAACATTAGTGCATACCTATTTGACTTAGTCTCTACTTGATAAAGAAAGACTTAGTCTAGGAAAATTTGGCTAACAAGGAATTAGGTCAATCGAGAGATTGATTAACCCAATTAAATGGTTCAACCAAGAGATAGTAATAACCCGATTTGAGATTTTATCAATTGTTTTGTGTGATACCCATTTGGTCTTGAGAAAGCCAAATTCGGCAAAACCACTCTCTAACCGAGAGGTACTGAGTGGTTAATTGAGAGTTGATAGCTATAACACACCCCGATCAACAAAACAAACATTAAGGTCTTTATTCTATTAGGCAAACACTTAGACAATGGTCACAACCGTAGGATTTTTACCAATTTGAAAAACCTCAAAAACAACTGTTCCTAGTCTTCTTTCTTTATTCTGCAATCTTTAGTGTAAAATTAAAAATAGAAGCAAAATATTTTTGTGGAAGTGCAAATCAAGATAATTCAATCACGCGCATTAAAATATATACACCCCTAACTCCAATCTTAACTCCCCGTGGATTCGACCCCGACTCTTAGTTGAGTTTTATTATTGCAAACGACCGTTTCATATCTCTATTGAGGTGTGCAATTAGACGCAATCAGAAAATAACATTCTTTCTGAGAGGCATGAACATGATGATGAAGCAATTGGGCTGGTAAGAAACTCAAATGAAACCACAGCCCAAACTAAAGCTGCACCAAAGGAAGGAACAGGTGATGGAATAGGTCCTTCCACCCAGGGCAACTTGACAGGGGGAACTGAACAAAGAGGAACTGATCCTCAGGCCTCGAGGGAACCTTTCCATGAACCTGTTCCTCAGCAACAAAACACTGAAGGAACATCTAAGGGAAATCAGCTGATTGTGAAACCTTACAAGTATCAAAGTTCTCATCTCATTGAGAACATAATTACTGATCCAACCTCTGAAATCAAAATTAGATCTTCTTTGAAGAATCTTTTTGCTTTTGATGCTCTTTTTTATCTCTTATTGAACCTTAAAATGTTGCTGAGGCTTTGCAGGTTGCAGACTGGGTGAATGTAATGCAAGATGAGCTCAACTAATTTGAGAGAAGTCAAGTTTGGCATCTGGTACCAAGAGCCAAGGACAAATCAATAATTGGCACAAAATGGGTCTTCAGAAATAAACTTGACGAAGATGGAACAGTTACAAGGAACAAAGCAAGATTGGTGGTTCAAGAATATAATCAAGAGGAGGGCATAGACTATAATGAGACCTTTGCTCCAGTTGCAAGATTGGAGGAAATTAAACTCATTATAACCTTTGATGCTTATATGGAATTCACTCTCCATTAGATGGATGTCAAGAGTGCCTTCCTCATTGGCTATCTAAAGGAAAAAGTGTTTGTCAAGCAACCTCCGAGCTTTGAAAGAAAGGAATGTCCTGATCATGTGTACAAGCTTGACAAGGCACTTTATTGGGCTCAAGCAGGCTCCAAGAGCATGGTATGAAAGATTATCAAAATTCTTGCTTGAGCATGGCTACAAGAGAGGTAAAATTGACAATACTTTATTCTTGAAAGAAAAAGGTAAAGATCTCTTGGTAGTTCATATATATGTTGATGATATAATCTTTGGAGCAACTACCGATAAGTTAAGTAAGGAATTTGCTAAGCTTATGGGGAATGAATTTAAAATGAGTATGATGGGTGAGCTTAATTTTTTTTTAGGCTTAAAAATTAAATAAAATTCAAATAGAACTATGATCCATCAGCAGAAGTATGTAAAAGAGTTGTTTAAAAGGTTTAAAATGGAAGATTCCAAAGAAATTGACACTCCTATAGCAACAACCACAAAATTGGATGTAAATGAACCTGGTTCATTTGTTGATCAAAAGCTATATAGGGGAATGATTGGCTCTTTATTATATCTCACTGCTAGCAGACCTGACATTGTTTTCAGTGTAGGCCTTTGTGCTAGATTTCAGGAAAATCCAAAGGAATCTTACTTGACTGCTGTCAAGAGGATTTTGAGATACCTAAAAGACACCACTGACCTTTTTCTATGATATCCAAACGGTAGTAATTTCAACTTAGTAGGATATGATAATGCTGATTATGTAGGTTTTCTTGTGGATAAAGAGCACCTCAGGTGTGGCACACTTTCTTGGCTCGTGTCTTGTGTCTTGGGACACCAAAAAGTAAAATTTTGTGGCCTTATCTATTGCTGAAGCTGAGTATGTTGATGTTGCCTCATGTTGTGCATAATTGTTGTGGATGAAAGATCAATTAATGGACTTTGGAATTGAGGTTGGTTGTATCTCCATCTTTTATGATAACGCTAGTGCAAGTAGTATGACCAAGAACTTGGTTCATCACAAAAGAACTAAGCACATAGATGTTAGGTATCAATTTTTGAGGACAACTATGAAAAAGGTTTGATCACTGTGAAATTTTGTGCTACTGACAAGCAAATAGCCGACATCTTCACAAAAGCTAAGTAGAGATCACTTTGAAAGGAACGTGTTAGAATTAACGATTATTAAGATCACCTAAAAAGAACCAATTATAACTCAAAAATTGGTTAGAAAATCAGTGAATATTGTACATAATTAGATTAGATTTTGCTCAGACTCATACTTTCATCAATATACTCTTGTGTCATGTGCTAAAATGTCTCATTAATCTCTAATGATATTATCTTTATTTTCTTGGAAAATTCAGACTTACACAAGAGATTTCTTAGTGAAGAACCTGGTTCATCAAGATTACGTGGTTGGTACTCTCCACTCTGCATATTTTGGAATAATTATATTTGGATTATGATCAAAAGGAGAGTCCCATTTAATCATAACTTCCTCGAGATTATCCATTACGAAATGAACCAATTTCATCCAAATAGAGTCCCAAAACGCAATAACTGCCTAGATTGTAGGGAGAGTCTTCCACGTCTTTTCAAATTGACTCCTAGTTTGATTAGACTTCTGAGCTTCTGAAAAAGCTGTCGTTACCCAATTAAACTCTTCCTCTTTATATTGATTAGACCTTAGTTGTTTCTTCATTTTTAAATTTTCAGCCGCCAAACAATTCTCTCTATCTTCTCTCATCTTCTAAACACACACATGCTCATCTTCTCTCACTCTCTAACCATCAATGGCTAACGTATCTGGAAATCCCTTATCACCACCAAAAGAATCCACACCCACACCCTCAACCACACCTCTCTCTAAGAAAGGAAGATTCAAGATACTTGCTCGCAAGACTGTGGCAGGGGGTGAATTATCCAAGAAGTTAGATGAAAAAATGAAAGCAAGCCAGGCCCAAGAACCCCAAAAATCTGAAGAATCATTCAAGTCAGCTACTGAGGGGGAAGAAACTGTTTCTTCTAAAATAAAGCAGCTAACATCTGGCCCTAAAATTACATCTGAAGGAATCTTTGAGGTTGTTGCAAATCTGCAAAATAGATTTGTTCTGGTAGGAATTATGACTTGGGTAGAGACCACTGAGTTTGGGAAAATTGGTGGTAAAAATAAAAAGAGAAAAGAAAAGAAGAGTGATGGTGTTTAAGGCGATGTGAGGGGAATGGGACAAGGAGTGGCTGAATCTTCACCCACTCCTGTTGGTTTAACTGAAGAAACATGAGCCGTGGTAGTATCGAGTGAGGAATCTGCTGGAGAAGAAGAAAGTGTGAGAGAAAAAAGGGGAAGTGGGTCTACAGAAGCTGCTGCAGGGTTGGTTAGATTGGGGAAGAATGTTCAAGAACCTGTTCCATTAGGACAGGAACCCCTCGAAGATCTACTGAAACGTGTGTTTGACAGCTATAATCCAAAACGGAAGAAGAATTCAGGAGTTAAAATCCCTAGAACTGCTAGAGAAAACAAGAAGAGAAAGGTTGCCTCTTCTATCTATGTAGAGACTCCTCCCACAAGAGGAAGAGCTATAAGGAGTCAGAAGAAGCAAAGTGAGGCTGAACTTGAGAAGGCCTTGAAAGAAAGTAAAAGAAAAGCTGCTGCAAAGGGAAGAACAAGATGGTTGAGCTTGTTGATGATGCAGGACAACCTAATCAAGCTACGTTCATGCCATCAATGTTGGATAAGACAAGAAAAGGCGTTGGTTAGCCTTGGAGAAGAGCCAAGCGTTCAAGCATTCACAAATTTGGCTATGGACGAAATTAGAAGTTTAAGATGTACATTTTTGTTTATGTTGTATTATTGTGTTGCTATGGAAGACATTAATTCTTACTTGTTTGCTCCTGCGTGACTATTCTTTAAACTTAGCCAATTGTGGCCTTTTTGTTAGTTATTTGTTTCCTAGTTGATTTAGGTTAACTAGTTATTCTTTTCCTAGTTGATTTAGGTAAAGGCTCAATCTATATAAGCCTAAAGACTTCATTATTTTCAGCACCTTACATTATTTTTTAAAATAAAATCGGCAGCATTTTGTTCTCAAATCTCGTGTGACTTTTAACTTGTCCAATTTTGGTGTGATTCAAATTGAACTCGTTCCTTGTTTGATCGAACAATTTGCAAGATAATCGTTGTCTTGAGGGTCGTTCGTATAGTATAGGTACTCCTTGGTTTCATCAAGAAGGTAAGTAGACTAGTTCCTACTTGTTGTCTTGATAATTCATAGAGCGTCTTGCTTCTATCTTTTGTTTTCTTGTTTCTGCATTTAATATTGCATCAGTTGGTATCAGAGCTAGATTGCATCAGTTGTTATCAGAGCAACTTTTGTTTATATTGCATTAGTTGAGGCAGTTGAAATTGAGGAGATGGACTTGGTCATTCGTGATGAAGAGGAGGCAGAAGAGATGGAGGTTGTGACTCCAAAAGCAAAGAAAATCAAGACTTCCAAAAAGAAGTCTTCTTCGAAAACAAAGTCAGTAGAACCTTCTACCTTGGCAAAAAGAACCAGGGCTGCCTTGAAGTCTAGAAAAATAAAAGTAGTGGAAGAAGAAGAAGAAGAAGAAGAAGAAGAAGAAGAAGAAGAGAGTGAAGAAGAAGAAGAATCTGATGCAGAGAAGGAAAAGATGGTTAAGTTTGGAAAAAGAAACATCCTGAAAGGTAGACTCCTCAGGGACTTGGAGGAGGAAGGCATGATGATGCTGCTGGAAAAACTACAACTGCAGGGTTGGAAGGACATGGTCCTTCAGATGGATGGAAAGCTTGCCAGAACAGAGATTGTAGAGTTCATGGCAAACTGTGAGATCAAGAATGGCAGAGTCATCAGTGTGGTAAAGGGGGTGACTGTGAGCTTTGGTGCAGGAGAGTGGGGCTAAGGATGCTGAGATTGAGAGGCTAAAAAAGAGGCTGGCTGAAGTAGAAACTGAGAGGGATGCTCTCAAGGCTGAGCTTGCAAAGGAGATGGAGAAGAATGATGGCATTCTTCATGATATGCTGAAACGACTTCAGGCCAGAAACCAAGAACCTGGTTGTCACGACCCAAAATCCCAACCCGGTCGTGATGGCGCCTCTCGTGGGGACAAGGCAAGCCAAATCAATTCCATTTGCGTTCAATCAATTTAAATGACGCAATTTGACAACAAGAACATATTAACGATAAAGTGAGTCGAGGAATATGTGTATATATATAGTACCATCCCGACTACAGCCCTCAGATCGGGGTGTCACAAAGTCATGAGCCACTAGAGAAGGCCTAATGATAATATAACTATTACACTATTTTAAGTACAATTGTTTGAGGGAAACAAAATCAACAAAAGAAAAGAGTTACGAGGCTGCGGACGCCAGCAGCTACCTCGTAATCTCTGAAGCTCCGGTCCAATAGTAGTATTCAGTACCTCTGAGTGGGACCGCTAACGCCTGAATCTGCACACAAGGTGCAGGGAGTAAAGTGAGTACTTCCAACTCAGTGAGTAATAAAAGTAAATAAGAACTGAAGATAAGAAACATATATATCATTAAACAATCCACGTCGAAGAAATAATTCAAATCACATTCCACACCAATACGTGAAATAAGCAGAATAATCACAACACCAAAATGCAATGCAATGCAATGCGATGTGATGCTATG